>JAUCNO010001091.1:296355-306663 GCA_032353835.1 Enteromius viviparus
TGGTTTAAAATAAGTCGGACTATCTGCCATAAGCCTGGCTTATTTGGTAAACTTGTTTTATGGAACAGGCCCCTGGTCTCTGGTTCTGACCCCTCGATGTTTACAAATTATATACTGTATGTGTGTGCCTTTATATATATATATATACACAATACATATACATTACCTCAACGAAAACCTTTCTTCTGAATGCAATAAATCATTTGACGGCACTTGTTTCTGTTTGATTCTGACTCGCAAGCTTTCAGGATTGATTGTTTTGGATGTATATCAGAGTGCACTTTCGCAAGAAAAAAACTTCTCCAATCTGTTTAAATTTAGTCATAAAAAAGCGAGATATTCGTTCGAATATGTGCATGTATTTATGAATGTTTTGGGAGGTTGCACGTTTACAAGCTGTTACATGGACCTCGTTCCACATCTGAGACACTGATTCGATTCGATACTCTTTGTTGGCTTCAGATTAGGGATGGTTATTTCGGCTATTTCGACAACCGACGCTCGTTCAACGATTATTAACCGACAACGTTATTTTAAATTAGAATTGAACTCAAATTGAGAAAAAACACTATTTGGGTAATACTGGGTCAAAGACATTCAAATATCCACTTTAGATGGGATTTTATATAGATAGATTTTCATTTGTATGTGTTGTCTGGGATACAAAATTTTTTTAGCTCAAAGAGGAAAGATATATATAACACACTGCCTAAAACCCTCAAACAATAAATGATTTGAGTGTGAAAATGCTACCTTTATGTTAAAATGACGATAAAGCTAAGAACAACTTTTTTACAATGCAAGCTGTATGTGACGAATGAATATAGGTGCTTTATTAATCATTCAGAAGCCCTGTTTGCTGACAGAAACCATGTTTTCATCTGGCGTTGTAACAAGTCTAAATTACTATTAATTTGTCTGTAGCGATCAATATTGTGACACAAATATTTGCACTGTATTATATTGAACCCTGGGGCCAGTAAAAGGTTATTATTATCTTTTTGCCTTCTCTAGTTGGTTTAAACTAGTTTTTAATACAAAGTGTCAGTATTTATAGCCCCTGGAAGGTGTTTTTGTTTTTTAATAAATGTATTAATCTGACTCAGTAATTGTGTGTTTGTTACTAGATGTGCTGGTGTTCAACAGTACCTCATTACATCAAGTCAAAACGTTATATCTAGATATTTACGTTTGCTCATACCGTGATACATTATTGATCTGTGCAGCATTATTCCAAGACCACAACCATTTCCCTTTTGAATTATTAGTGACAACATGGAATATGGAGAAACTCTGATTATGGCAAGAGTTTTTTCTTTGAATATGGCAACCGTTTTAACTGAAAATAATTGAACATGGGAACATTTAACATTTTAAAAGCACTTTAAGTCTGAGAACATTTTTATTTTGAAATCCTTGTTTGAATATGGAAACAATCTTATTTTGAAAGTCTGTATTTGAATTTGGTAATGTGACCCCTCGTTCTACAATGAGACGAATCACAAATCTTCTCTTATTTAAGTAAAAGTTGAACTCCGCTTCTTTGTAAAATCATTAGGATAGTAAGTAAAGATCATGTTCAGTGATTATATAGTATTTGATTATATGATATTTAGTCAATTTCCTTAATATATCAAAACATCATTGCTAAGAACTTCATTTGGACGATATTAAAGGGAATTTGAATTATTTTGCACCCTCAGACACTGTCCTACCAAACCAGACATCATCTCGTGTATTATTCTCAGTTTTTAGGTTGACCTGTGTCTGTGTGTCTGCAGTGTGCCCCAGGCGTCTCTCGGGCGGAGGCTCTGGAGGAGCAGGTCTCTGAGCTCCAGGAGGGTTTCTCCAGGCTCTCTGGCCAGCGGCAGCAGCTCCAGCTGAACCTGAGTGCTCTCTCTCGGACCGTGGAGCAGCAGCTCTCCAGCGACGTCGCCTCGAAGCTCTCCTCCATCCGTACAGACGTGCGGCGCATGGCGGGACTGGAGGGCGAGGTGGAGCAGCTGCTCAACCAGACCCGGGCGCTGGAGGAGAAGGTGTCCCAGACGGAGAAGATGATGGTCCGGCGCATCGGTGACCTGCTGGCCAGCAGCATCGACCGCGTCTCGGCTCTGAGGAGCTCCGCCGACAGCAGCGCCCAGCGGCTGGAACAGGCCACGGCGCTCGCCCAGCAGCTCTCCGAGGAGCACCGCCAGCTGGCCCAGCGGATCCTGGCGCTGGAGAGCGGACAGGCCAAGCTGCTGAAGACAGCCACCTTCGCCAGCGACCTCAAGCCCAAGGTCTTCTCCATCCGCCAGGACTTCGCCATCATCCAGCCCAAACTGGACGACCTGACGCTGAGGATCGGTGTGCTGGCTGAAGACCTGATGAGCCGAGAGGAGCGTGGGCAGACGCCCTGAAACTACTGCTGATACTCGTTTAACATGCTTCTGCAAGGTACATCAAACAAGAACCATCTACAAAAACATCAGCGGAAGGTTTGGAACGACACGAGGAAGTGATTAATGACAGAACTCTCGTTTACTGTGTACTGAACAGCTATAAAACAGCAGAAACTAATATTTTTACTATTTATTTCAGCATTACTCATTCAGAAATGTCCATGTCTGACCAGGTCGAGTCTCAAAGTGTGATATTGAAGAAATACTGACTACTGAACGTTTGAGAAGAGGACAAACTCATGACAGATTACTCTTCAGCACACGAAATGGCTGTAAGCAGCTGGCGTCTCGGTTCACGTCCTGCAGAAACACCACCCGTGTGCTTCATTACTGCTTTTATTCTGAATATATTGATTGCTATTGTTTTAAAACCCAACGAACATTGGTGAGATAAAACATTTCATTAAAATGTGTCTTTTGTTGGGTTGCTGTGAAATAAATGATAATTATAATCTAAAGACAATTTGCATTACTTCTAAAGCATTTCTAGTCAGGACACTTTGACAGTGATCTCATTTTTTTCTAAGTTTTTATCCCAATCATTCCTGGTTGTCATCTCCTCCTGAGAGAATATGTATAAAGGAATATATATAGGCCCTTTTAGATGTTTGCTAGTGAACACGGTTACATGGAAAATGTATTTATAAATGTAATTAAAATACAGAAATGTGAGAGATTCTTGTCTCAGTATGTTTTTTTTCTGTAGACGTGTGTAAATATGAAGGACATTTTTGACCTCTTTAAAATGTAGCAGTTTTAAAATTATGTTTAATTGATATTCATGTTTTAAGGAATTTGGGGTATTTTATTGACCATTTGGCACAAGCCTTTGAAATATTAAATAAAAATTAAAATCTACTTTACAAATGTCTTTCTTTCAGTTGTTTTGGCTTATTTTAAGTCACATTGACATACACTGGACACCCTGGTGGGGATTCACAGGATTAACTAGTTAAGGCGAGACACTACTGGTGAATAGGGTAAACTTTTTAACTTACAAATAGGACCATGAAACTTTACCAGTTGATGACTCACATGAATAGGAGAAAAATATGTATTGCAAGTTTTTTTTTAATTTTATGTGTAAATATGCAAAAGAGGCAATATCTCATTAAATATGCAGACATTTGCATATATTTCTGGTACATTTATCTGAATATAAAATAAAGTCAGGTGCAAAATAATTTTTTAATTTTGTTTATACACAAAATGAAAAAAAATTACAGAGGGATTTAAGGATATCTGCTTTCATTACCTAGGAAATCAAAATATACCATCCATAGCCTTAAAAATAGCGATTTTTGCCATATTTTTTCTTTTAAATGTCACATAAATCAGGCCAGAAATGATTCATTAACAAATCCCTCTGTAAATATCTTCAGTATACTAGTGAGAATATAACTGGAGAGTTTGGTGAACATAGGTTCAACACAGGCTGAGATATTGGTACCGCTCATTTTGAGAAAACGGCATTTAAAGATTTAAATACAGGAAGAAAGTTATGGTCACAAGTAAACAAAATGTTATAAAATAACAATTTTAATGTATTTTTTTTAACATTTTCTTTATAGTATTTCTAAAGAAGACATTTTGAGGGACTAAACTAGCCCAAAATCTAAAAATTGACCACCTCATAAAAAAACGATGTACTGTAGCCTGTAGTGTCTCGCCTTAAACCAACATAATTATATGTAAGACGTATTTATTAAATACAGAAATGTTACACTAACATTCCCATTTCATGTACGTCTAGGTGTTTCATAGATCTCTTAACACACTAGTTTGAAAGTATTAAACATTTTACTGGAAAACATCTAAAATCTTAAGATAACCAGTAACTGAGCAAGATCTGATTAACTGACACACTTTTGCTGTTACGTTTGGTTGTGTACGCAGGTTTTTCCAAGACTGAATCTTGGTTTCAACTGTTCCAGCAGATTTAATGCTCGTTTTGTCTTAATTTGAATGGTTGTAAGTCATCGGAAGGTTCCCTAGTAGACCTGACACTGTGGTTGAGAATCACTGGATTAACTAATTTAACAAATACATGTGTCATGTAACTATGTTGGTGTCATTAACGTCTGAAATATTACACTAACAGTCCCATTTCACATATTTCTAGGTGTTCGCTAGATGATTTGATTAGATAAAAGGCATTACCACAGCAAGTTTGGAAGAGTTTTAAATATTTTTATTGAAAAAAAAAACTACAATCGTGATGAGTTCAGAAGAGTGGCTGAAATGACCAAAAACCCTGGAAAAGCCTTTACGAACTACAGTGCAGATACGTGTCAACCGAAAAAAAAAAAACAGCAGTTCACCCGTTCACCACTCAAACTACCACTCCACCACCCACAGCCAATCATCCTGAACGACAGCTTCTGCCTCCAGCGGCTCACTACTTTAAACGTTCAGGTTCTTGTTTCTGGACCTCAGGTGTTCTGGTCTGCAGCTCCTCCAGACCGTCTCTCAGCGCCTGGTTCTGCTTCTCAGCGCTCGTCTTGTAGTCGTCCAGCGAGTGCTGGAGGGTTTCGTGCTTGGCCTCGAGAGCGTTCAGTCTGTTGGTCTGCTCCGTCAGCGAGGACTCTGTGCCCTCCTGACTCTCCTCCACGCTCTTCAGCCGGACCTCCACGTCCTCTCTGTGTTTGTCCAGCCGGCTCAGCTGGTCTCTAGTCTGCTTCTCCAGGCTCTGCAGGGCAGTACTGCTCAGCTCCATCCGGTCGCTGAAGCTCTGGATCTGGTCAGAGGCGCTCTGAGCATCGGCTTTGGCTGTGGACACCTCGTTCCGGAGGCTCCCGACGGCGCTCTGCAGCAGCGTCCTCACGGCCTCCACGTCCTCAGACACGGACGCCACCTCCCTGTTCCTGGTCTGCAGCTCTGCGCTTACCGCTGCGATCTGCTCGCGCAGCACGCCCGTGTTCCCCTCAGACACTTCGCTGGCGGTGCTGAGTGTGGCCACGGTGCCGCTGAGGGACGCCAGCTCCTGCCGGAGGAGCTCCGGGGCGTCCTGCTGCTCCAGACGAACTCTGAGCTCTTGCAGCTCGCTCTGGAAGCGGCTCTGCTGGAAGGAGGCTTCAGCAGTGGAGCGGCTCAGCTGGGACAGGCGCTCCTCCAGGGACGAGGCGTCCTGCTCCCGCGCCTCCTTCACCTCCTGGACGGCCTGCTTCAACTCCTGGGCGACCTTGCTCTGGAGCTTCTGGAGAGAGTCCTCGAGCCGCCGAGTGTTGTCCTCTCCTTTCTGCAAGGCTCGGCTGGTGCTCTCCAGATCAGTCTTGACGCTGAGCACCGTGCTCTCCAGAGCCTCCAGAGATGCCTGCATGGACCGGATCTGGACACACAGATGGACAGAGACTATTAGAACCAGTTTCATGAACACCCTGCACCAGCGCAAACCTGCTTTTGGTCTTAAAATAGTACAGACAGATATTGGGCAGTGAATAATTATGGGCAACTATTAGTGCCTTTCGCAATGCTTTAAATCCAGAACTAAAAGTCATCATATTTTAGAACCTACTCTGAAGTTGGAGCTAATTTAGTTCTAAAATCGTTCCTAGTTACGGAGGAGCAAACATGACAGAAAATGGGTAGTTCCACAATTCGTTCGGGTACTATGAAATGGTTCCTGCGGTGCGAAAGGCCCTAATGAATATGCATTTCTAACACCGGTTTCACACTGCGAGCGTATTTGTTTTTCGGCGCCCATGTTAACGGCGTTGCTCAATATGTAAATGAGATGTTGGATCTGTGTTTAATCTACACATTGTCAGTATATCACCTGCAGAATCTTCTACGCCCATCGGTGCCGTTTGTGTTCTCGCGCTAATTTGCGTTACTAAGTAAATCTGGCTCGTAGGGTGCGTTCACACTTGTAGTCCAGTTTTCAGTACATCTGGTCAGGACCAGAAACGGAATGATAATGGGGCTGGTCTACTTAGCGTTCACAGGGCCAAAGCGAATCTAAAAAGTTTATTTGGAAGCGGATCGAGAGCCATCTTACTAGCGGTCTAGGTCCACAGAGTTTGGACGGCAGCATTCACACTCAAATGAACTGCACTAACAGAGCAATCGCAGCAGAGTTCAGTTTAAAACATGTTTTAAAACAGTTTTTAAACATAAAAGTGTGAACACACCCTCAGGTCTCCTCAAAAAAGTGTGTTTTTTCTTGTCTTGACGGATGTTTTGCATAAAACCAGGGACTGTTGAGCTCCTAGTCAAATATAGGCAAGTCATTATTCAGTGACTTTCAGTGAATAAAGACCTAAGTGTGGCTCTAAATAGTCCATCAGAGAGTTTTGTAATTTAATAGAACTAATTAAAAAGATTGATGTGTGTTTTTGAAAACACACCTCTCCTGACAGATATCAACTTTCATAAACGTGTCCATGTCTAAAGTAGACTAAGTCTAAATGTAGGCCTGTTCCTCACATGAAGATTTGGAAGATAGGTGGTGCTTTGAGTAGAGACCTTGCAGTAAAAACATAATTCCTTTGGCTTTATATAAAAGAAATGTACTGTCACACTTCAAGTATACATCATGAAAGTGTCTCTCTTTATCACTGAAGTATGGAAGTATTATCTGCAAGAACAGTTTAAAAAGTGTACTTTAAGGCTTTGATGTCCACATTCAATACAATAAGCTATCTTCTTATTCAGTTTTGGGATTTTTTTATTTTTTATATTTGTGTGTTTTTAGTAGTGCCTCAGGCACATCTTGACAGAAACCTGATGGACCTGATCACCTCAAACTGAAGAGCTCTATTACAGGAATCAGAGCGCTCCGGTGATGATCTGCCTTGTGGGGCATGACAAACTATCTTTAGCAAGCCAAAGGAAGAGTAAAGAAGCTGCTGAGGTGTGTAAAACAGGTCTCTCAGGTCTGCTCTGTAGGACTGCTCAGCTCACCTGTCGCTTCAGTCAATGCTTAGTTTGTTATATAGCATTTACGTGTGATTTCTGCACCTGAACCCCGTCGAGTGGTGAATAAAGTGTGATTTTGAGACTCTGAAGAATCCTGAGGGAGGAAATCAGCTCAGTCCCTTCAGCCAATCAGAGACTACCACAGAACTAACCATCACAATTTCATCACAAGCCATTAAATGTCCATGAAAGTAAACTATTTCTGGTATTGATAAGCAAAAATGCACTTTTACGCAATGAGTAGGAATGTAGTATCATATGCACGTCAAACACGTGCGTGTCATATGCACGCCAGTCCATTTTTGCATATGGATACCGTGAGTTTTTGTTTTTATTTTATACATTTCAAAGCACACACAAAGTTGCGAGTCTAACTGAAAGATGATGAGCTCTAGCTCTTCATTGAAACCCAAAGACAGCATCTCAACACTTCCCGAGCAGCTTCATCAGCACAGACGGGATTGTTTGACTAAGTTTGCTGGAGCGGATACTGACCTGTTGCAGCGCGTCGGCCGCGTCCGCGCACTTCTTGACGGACTCCTCGTGCCTGGAGCTGGTTTGTTTGATTTGTGACAGCTCCTGATAGAAGCTCACGGACGCGATCACCGTCCCAGCCACGAAGCCCAGGTAGGACAGCGCAGACACGAGCTTCATGAGCGAGCCCGACCAGCCGCTCTCCGCCCGCGCTGCTTTCGGGCTCCTGCTCTTCGGCGCGTCGTCGGGCTGCGGGCTCGCCAGCGCTTTGTCGCTGTTGTTCGGCTGCGAGCTGCTCTTGTTTCTGTTCTTCGCGGCCATCGTTCCGTGCGTGACGTCAGCGAGCGGCGCGTTCTCTCATTCCTTTCTTCTCCAGAGGAACCGGAGCGATGCGTTCACTTCGCTCGAGTCCCAACGCGTTCAACAACTACTCCACAAACAGTTCAGAGTCCCGGTGGAGCGAGGTGCGGGGAAAGTTACTTTTGCTGAAGCTTTAGCTCTGATGTGCTGCAGCAGAGCTGACGGTCCAGTGTAATAGATGTGAAGGGCGTCGCGTCGCGTTCTCGCTCCACCCTTCTTTAGACGTGGCACTGATTTCCCTCAAACATCTGCATCCTCCTCCCGTCCGAGCAGCTGGGGTGCAGGGTTTGACACACTTTCACTCTCTCTTTGAGGGATGAAATAAAACAAGTGACAAGCAGAGGGAAACTTCTGGAGTAAAAGTACAGATACATCACTGAGAATGTACTCAAGAAAAAGTAGAAGTGCGCCATTTTAAGCACAAAAAGTACCTTTTCAGATTAAAAACGAGTTAATGTAATGGAATGTGACTTCATTACACAATAAACCGCCTTCGGAACTAATATGCAAGTTAAAATTCTGGTTATATGTAACATTTTACCAGTCACAAACCACATCAATCTTATTAACTACTATTGATTCTGTATTTAATCATATAGGCTATAAGTGATATCGTTCGGGAAGGCTGAAAGTCAAAACCTCCTTATATTCAGGTGTCCAAATTATTAGGCAAGTTTTATTTTTCCAGATAAAATTAGCCTAGAAAGAGCTTAAACTCAGACTAAAAGTAAATGATTAAATGAGAAGGATGCAAAGCTAATGCGATAATAGAATTAGCAAAGTTACTGGGCAGTTAAATGCTCACTGGGTATGAAACAGGTGGAGAAGAAAAGACTAAATAATTAAGAATTAATGTCAAGAATTGGGTCACACTTTAAAACTTTACTGTAAATTTACAGGCAATTACTAACAGTATTGTACTGTATTTTTATAAACCAGTATCAGACTGTATATTTAACAGAAAAGCTGTAAATGTACAGTATTTTTCTGTTTACAGCATTGACAAGGTAAGACACCGTCGACTGTTTTATTCGATTGCATTTCTGAACTGTTTGCACGAGTGGAAGATTTTTTGGATCAGCGTGTTAAACCTGTCGTTATCGGCGTTTGAGCATCTAACGTTACACCAAAATTTTAATGCCTGAAATAAGTGTTGGGATTTAACGTAAGGTTGCAACGTTACACGTAATGATAGGTTAAAACCCGAGTGAATAGTGAAGTCTGTTCTTAACTAACTTACTCTCAAATTAACTTTGATTTATCTTTTATTATATCAGTCGGACGACCTGCATTTGATTGTCTGTTCATTTATATTTCAGCAGTTTAGCATCTGATAAAGATCGACCGAGCCTTTCAATTATTGTCGACAAAATGACATGGTGTCAGCTTTCAACGATAGAACATGTGAAATCGAAATGATGATGCTTGAAATGTGACGTGGTAACGTTACATGTTCGTGTCTGTCAGCTCGTTTTGGGCTGCAGGACATCCATGATATTAGCCGGTTTGCTACACATGGTAAGTGAAAACTACACGTGGCATTTCTGAAACTGACGTAAAGAATGTTGTAGACATTATGAAAACTGATTTGGATGTGTAATACCCATGCACTACACACTGATAAAAGTTCACACAAAAAACTGAATTTCTAAAAACAACCCAGTGCAAAAGTTTACACACCCCTGATTCTTAATACTGCATTATGAGTTGTTTAAGGGTTTCTTGTTTGTCCCGAGTCATTTATCTGGTTTTGAGAGAAATAATCCAGAATCGTTTTCAGCGTTTCTTGATGTTTGAATGATGTACAGTATTAACTGTATGATTTTACGCTTCATCTTTATAAATCAAGAGACACACAAAACTATTAAAACAGATAGACACATTCGGTGATGCTTATGAAGGCAACACTTTTCATTTAAAGTGAGGAGGGTGTAAACCTGTGCAAATGATGTCAATTGTTATCGTTTTGTATATATATATATATATATATATATTATTTAGTAATGTCCTTTAGAACATTTAAAAATCATATATGTTTATCAGGACATTAAATATAAAAAAATACACCAAAACCATTTTAATATTTCAGATTTTAAACAAAAAGTTTATATATATA
>JAUCNO010001091.1:310143-321063 GCA_032353835.1 Enteromius viviparus
GTTGTCAGTTAACCGGTTAATAATCGGTTAACGAGCGTCGGTTGTCGGTTATGAGAAATAACCGAAATGAGCATCCCTAAGTTATACATGTATTAAAAAATCGATTTCATTAATGTATCTAATTATTTAAAATGTTTGTTGCATGGTTAAAATATGCAACTCAAGGGGGGAAAAATCACACCAAAACACTGCAAACATAGGCTATTTTAATTTCTTGCACTTCACAACAAGTAATATATACTTAAAAGTACATGTAGCAAGTTCATAGTTCATGTCAGAATAACTTCTTAAATCATCATGACTTGCCTAAAAAATCTATAGATATAAAACAGTTCAAGAACATCAGTTTAAATAGTTTAAATATTATTTAAATTACTATTTTTTTACGGCTGTTTCAGTCGGCAAAAGTTACAGGACACACGGACCTATAATTTCGTGTCCCGCTGAAATGTTTGCGGGTCTGAGCGCTCATGGTGCGCACAGTACAGCCGGACACCTGCAAGGCCACCGCCAATATACACATAACATCGCACACATCTCTTTTTTTCTTCTAACATTAGAAACAAGGCTACTTTTAAAGATGAGGTCGCTTTCTGTCGTCTCCTTTCGTACAGCACAAAAATGAACCCAAACTCTGCACACTAGGCTACATGCAGTTTCTCTTTTGTTCTTTCAGTTTGGGTTATTGATTTATTATTTAAGTAAAATTATAATCTCGTGTAGGCCTATATTTATCCTTTGTAATGTTGTTTTTCTTTCTCTCCGCTCGGAGAAGCGCTAGGTGCGTGATGTGATAAGACCATGTGAATCCTGGTGTTTGCTTTTGTAAGATGAGTCCATGAAAAACATTAGTAATTTTTAATTCTAATTTAATCTAACTTAAAATAATCTTGTTGGTTAAGGGTTAATCTGTGAAGCGTCAATTGTTGGTTATACCAGTAATTGCGCAATAGGACAACTGTAATGAACCAACTTGTTCTTTAAGCACTTGCTATTGTTTAGCAGTTTTTGAAGCACTTTAAGTTACACTCTTGTTACGTTTTTTTTATTTGAAGTAAGCGGACTGATATCGTAAGTGATGTAGTGTGTGACGCGTCTCTCTCTCTCTGTGCTCAGAGGAAGCTGCTGATGAACCTGATCCGGCGGCGGCGCACGTCTCACTCGGTGCTGCAGCTCAGCTCCTTCGCCGACTTCAAGCAGGACATGCTGGACTTCATCGAGCGGCTGTACCGCGTCCCCGAGCCCTTCCTCCTGCAGGTGCTGCTCGCCCCGCTCGCCCTCGGAGAGTCTCTCTCTTCACTGACTGTGTGTGTGTGTGTGTGTGTGCAGATGCTGAAGCGCTCCGGACATCACGGCGTCAGATCTGAGATCGTGACCTCATCGCAGGTCAAGCAGAAGAGCAGCACAGCCGCAGAGGATCATGGGTAAACCCTCACAGCACTGCTCTCACACACACACACATATATATATTAATGTGTCTCTGTGTGTCAGGGCTGTGTCCGCGGCTCGCCTCAGTCTGCGCGGCCTGCAGCAGGTGTACGGCGTGCTCCGAGAGCGCTACGGCGTGAGCGTGTCCTTCACTCAGCTGCAGCAGGAGCTACAGGACGGGGAGAGCCCCGAGCCCGAGCTGCACCTGGCCCTGTCCGAGACCCAGGACCCGGAGAGAGACGGCCAGCAGCAGCACTACGCCGGCATGACCATCTCACGCCTGGTGCAGGAGGACGACAGCCAGATCAGTGAAGAAGAGGAGCGCGACGACTCTCAGGAGAACACTCACAGGTCACTCGTGCTGAAGAAGACGCTTGTATAGTTCATCACCTGGAGATAATTCCACTCGGCTGTGTTCGGCATCCTCTGAAGGCCGTGTGTGTGCGTGTGTGTGTTTCAGGACCAGCAGCCCTCCTCCTGGCAGGTCACAGGTCCTCGTGTCTGACTCTGTGTGTTTGAGTGAGAGGTCATCAGCTCCCACATGCTCACACACACACAACAGGTGCGTTCTTACACACATCCGTGTGCTGTCACCTGTCAGATAAGACTAAGATGGAAAAGTGTCACAGACAGCAACACCACTGAAGTGTTGCTTCAAATGCTTCTGTAGTTGATGTGTGTGTATGTGTGTATTTCAGTGAGCGTTCACCCTCTCAGCTCTGCTCTCCTGTTCACCGCAGCAGACGTTCAGACATGCACAAACAGAAGAGGTATGTCCACACGGAGGTCATGAGGCCTGTTTAATGTCAGTGACTGAACGGCTCTTACAGGCAGGAGAACCGAATCGGCTTCAGCCTGTTGAGAAGACCGAGTCCCAGTCCTGCTTGTATCCTGTGTTTGAGAAGCTTCGGTCTGTGACGGCCAGGGCTCTGTGTGTCCTCCAGGAGGGTCCTGTCCAGTGACGTGGAGTCCGAGGGTCCCGCCGGGTCTCCTCCTGCGTCCAGCAGACGCTCGTCCAGACACAAACAGCAGAAGAAAAGCGATCGCAGGTGAGATGAGGGACACATTTGGTGTCTCTGATGAGGATATTGAACATTAGACAGTATATTCACTGCTCTGTGTGTTTCAGTGCGTCTGAGAGTGTGCTGATGGAGGTGCAGTGCTCCTCGTCTCCGGCTCGTCCCAGCAGCAGCAGCAGATCTCCAGCCACCAGACACTCAGACACTGAGAGACCAAGCAGGTGCGTCTCTGACTGAACGTCCTCACACACACACACACACACGAGTCACTGAGAGATCTGTGTGTCCCACAGCATCGTCTTGTCCAGTGACGTGGAGTCCGAAGCACCCGTCGGGTCTCCTCCTGTGTCCAGCAGACGCTCGTCCAGACACAAACAGCAGAAGAAGAGCGATTGCAGGTGAGATGAGGGGTACATCTGGTGTCTCTGATGGTGATATTGAACATTAGACAGTATAATCACTGCTTTGTGTGTTTCAGTGCGTCTGAATCCGCTCCGCTCTCGACTCCCGCTCGTCCCAGCAGCCCTGCATCCAACAGAGACGCACAGAACCAGAGCAGGTGTTCGCTCGCTCGCTCTACGTTTTTATTTGCAGCCGTCTGTTGTGTGTTGACCTGACCGGCTGACTGTGTTTCAGTGGCTGTGTGATGGAGGTGCAGGAGGAAGGCTCTTCTGTCCAGCACTCGACTCCGGCTCGTCCCGGACCCTCAGACACTCAGGAGAAGAACAGGTGCGTGTGTGACCGTACGCCACCACCTCTTCCTCACAGCTCTGACGGCCGGTGTGACACAGCGCTCTGTGTGTGTGTGTGTGTGGAGGTTTTTATATTTAATTGTCCCCACAAAGATGGGAATACTAGTATGGGGACATTCTCATGGGGACATTTCTTAGGTCCCCATGAGGAAACAAGCTTATAAAACATATAAATATAAAAACATACAGAATGAAGTTTTTTGAAATTCTAAAAATGCAGCAAGTTTCCTGTAAGGGGTAGGTTTAGGTGTAGGATCAGTGTAGGAAAATACCACATACAGTCTGTACAGTACAAACACCATTACACCTATGAAGAGTCCCCACAAGGATAGCATGTGTGTGTTCTCCTCAGGATCGTATCCAGTGAATCAGAGGATCGCAGCTCGCCTCCTGCTCTGCAGACGCACCAGTTTTATCGAAGCAGCTCCCCGTCCTCTGGAGGAGGAGCGCACAGCAAAAGGAGGAGGTGTGTGTGTGTGTGTGTGTGTGTGTGTGTGAGTGAGTCTGTGTGTGTGTGTGAGACACTGACTGACCCTGTGTGTGTGTGTCAGGGCTCCATGGCAGGACGTGTCCGGGACGCACGAGAACTGGAGCGACGAGGAGTCCCTGTTCAGCACCTCTTCAGGTACACACACACACAGTGATTATGGCTGCTGCTGCTGCTGATGATGATGCAGTGGAAGTAGCCTGACAATGTCAGCTTCCACGTCGATTATAATATTACACACACTTCTCCTGTTCTCAGTTTCAGGCCTCTCCAGTAAGAGGAACAGCAGGAAGGTGAGTGTGTGTGTGTGTGTGTCCACCGCTTCTGTGTGTGTGCGTGCTCTAACATGTGTGTGTGTCAGATGTGGACGGTGCAGGAGTCGGAGTGGCTGAAGGAGGGCGTGCGGCGCTTCGGCGCGGGACACTGGGAGAAGATCCGCTCGTCCTTCCCCTTCAGCGGACGCACGGCGGTCAACCTGAAGGACCGCTGGAGGACCATGCTCAAGCTCAGGCTGGTCTGACACACACAGCGCAGTTTTATCATGTTTTACTCTCCTGTTCCTGTTTTAAACCTTGTGTTCCTTATTAAACGCTTGTTCTGTTCGTGCAGCGCTGCTGTCTGTCTTCCTTCAGTTAAAGATCTGTCTGATGCCTAGTGTTCACCAAGCCTGCTTTATTTGATCAGAAATACAGTACAATCAATATAATTGCAAAAAATATACATGCTTTAGTTTTTGAAACACACATTCAAGCCCTGGCGGTCGTCTTCATTAAAACACAAACAATCATCATTGTAATAAATGTCAAGTCATTTCAGCACTTGTAGCCCCAAATGAATAGCGTGGAAATAAACTGTCAAACGCTCATAAGGCATGTTTCCATTCACGGTTATGCACAATATTGGAATATTGCATAAAACATTTGCATTTCCCATGAGTCCCTTCCTGTTAAACTGGCTCTAAATATCACTAAGTACGCACTTTTCTTCTATTCAGGGGGAAAAAGTTGATCCTTGAACCGTTTTTGAATGCACTTTTATTAGAATAGTTCCTTATGCAATATTTTAAAATGCGGAGGAAATCAAGCCTGGTCCTCTGGGTTTGACGGGACCCTCCACGGTTTATAGAGATCTTCATCCTCACCTGTGCAACACAAGGTCACCGCACCACCCAAACTACATCCTCAAATCAACATATACATTCAGTGGAGGTGCAAAGATCATAAAATCACTGCATAGACATCACATTAATGCTCACTCCAGCAGAGCTGGTCAATAAATAGTGGCTACTCTTCAGATGTGCTGGGATTGTTTTCTTCAGCGTGACTTCAGGAAACACTGCTCACAGAACTCGCATAAAACACAATAAAAAGCTACTGTAAACAAAAGCTTGTAACTCTTGCCCCGCCTCCAGGGTCTCCTGATTGGTCAACTATGTGTAAAAGTTAAACATTCAGTTTAGCGCCATTGTGCTTCGGAGCGTCATAGGTTTGAGTCCATATCCCGGTCCCACCCACTTCCTGTCCTCATAAGGCTACATTAACAGAAAAGGCGCCGCTCATGTGCAAGCCGTGGTGCAGCAGTCGCACGGGTCCGTCTTAGCGGTGTGTGAGCGTCCCTCAGCACTGGCAGGGCTGCTGCTTCTCGGTGGGCGCTAGCGGCGCTCCGCTGACGACGGCGCGAGAGTTAGTGCGCAGCAGCACGTGGTCGTCGGTGTCCGGCGTGACTCTCAAGCCGTTCTGCAGCAGCAGCTGTCGCGCCATCAGGACGAAGGCCTCCTCCACGCTCCGCTGCTCCCGCGCGGACGTCTCCAGCGCCGCTAGCATGCCCTGCTCCTCTGCTAGCTTACAGGCCTCCGAGAACAGCACCTCGCGCTGCGCCTCCAGGTCGCGCTTGTTCCCTGACGAAACACAATCACGAGCGTTACTACCTGTGCGGCGCTAGACAGTGATGAAGGTGTGTGTGAGGGGCTCACCTATGAGGGCGGTCAGCACGTTGGCGGCCCCGAAGCGGTGGAGCTCGTGGAGCCAGCGCTGCACCGAGTCGAAGCTGGCCCTCCGGCTGATGTCGTACGTGATCAGGGCCCCGTGAGCGCTGCGGTAGTAGCTCTGAGTGATGGTGCGGAAACGCTCCTGTCCCGCCGTGTCCCACACCTGCATCTGCTCACACACACACACACACACACACTGATCAGCGCTCTGAGACATACCACAGCTGAATAAAGGTTATAGTGTGTGGGAGCTCAGTTAAGACGCTATGCATGCAGACTGAACACTACATACTGTGTACTAAACATACTGTACAATGCATGCTAAATAAACCTGTTATAACTACAATATTGTAATACTGTGATGCCAACAAGACAAGCACACTGCATACTGCACACTAATGAACACTGCATACTAAATATTGCACACTGCATACTTAAGTCTGAACATATTGACTCTTGCCACAGGACTGAAGTGTTTCAGCCCTCATCAGCTCTATAACTCATCCACAGTTTACTATAATGTATTATAATTCTATTGTATTTGCATCAAATATAAAAAAAAAACAGTTAACACTGCTCTGAGGGGTTTTGTATATGTTGAGTACTGCGTACTGACTCGTGCTCAGTAGTAGGCTGAATGAAGTGTACTGCAGTACATAATGTATACTGAGTATATACTAGAAATAATGTACACTACTGTGTGAAGTATGTATACTGCATACTGCAAACAGCTACGCTTACATCACATGGGCATGAGAGCAGTGCACTGACTATTTAACACTATACTACATACTGCACACTAACTGTACACTACATACTGGTAACACACTGCTCACTATATATACACAGTCTGCTATATGTCACAATTTGCAGTGTACATTATTTCTACCTCACAATGTTCACTACATGCTTCATTCCATACTGCAGTGTACTACAATCTCTATAAGCACACTTGAAGCCTGCATAATCCCCCCACAAACCGCCTATATTTCAGATTTGTGTCAAACATGACACTGCTTTTCAGTCTGATCAAGATAACCATCACTTCCTGTTCTTTCGTTAAACAGGAAATGGAAGCTCAAGTCGTCCAGGTATTCAGTGTACACAGTAAACACGGTGCAGCAGTAGTATGAATAGGATGCAGTGTGCTTTTTAAACACAGCCTTTGCATTTACACGTTTATTTTAGTTTATTTCCGTTTTGGTGAAGAGCTCTACTGTTAAACATCTCACACACATAAACAAACACACAGCTTGTGTTTATCAGCGTGTTTATCAGGATCATCACTCCCTGTGTGAGCGGGTAGAGGACCGACCTGCTGATCCGGTTCTGCGGCTTGAACCGGTTCAGTGTAGAGCGGCACGTGCAGCCGGACAATCAAACTAAACTAAACTAAACTTTACACACACACATCAGATGAAGACGAGCGGCGGTGACCTCTGACCTTGACCCTGCGGCCGTCGATGGAGAGCGTGCGGACGGTGAAGTCCACTCCGATGGTGTTCTGCTGCGCCTCGGAGAACAGGCCGCTCTTGAAGCTCTGCACCAGGCAGGTCTTGCCCACGTTGGAGTCTCCGATGAGGATGATCTTGAAGAGGAAGTCGAAGGAGTTGGGGTCCTGAGGGTCCTCTGGCTCCATGAGTGCGTCGATCAGCAGCCCATGCTCTACTCTGCTCCACTCTGCTCTCTGCAGCTCACACCTTCCTCCTCCACCTGGACCAACAGGTGAAACCGCCGCCTGCACTGGTGCATCGTGGGTAACGTAGTGCAGCAGCTCCACTACATGACATTTAACATCTGCTGCTGTCAAAAAAGGCAGACTACAACACGGGGGGACTACAAAAGGTGCTGTGTGGTCAGCCTCACCTTCTCAAACTGTTGATCATTAACTTCAGAGTCAACACTACTGGAGCTATGAGGACTTTTAAGACCCCTTATAAAACTCAAAACCAATTACAGCTCGGGTTAGTTTGGGACCAAATATTGGTTTATCTCATGAAAAGATACGATAAAATAGTTTATGACACTGATGTTTGGTTTTAAGTAGTTTAGCTTACTAAACTAGCCACTTTATCTATATGTAAGTAGTTTTCCCAAATAAATCTTTTACGTTTTTGCATCAAAAAAGACGACTTTTGTGCATCTCATGCGTAGATAAAAGTCACGATACACCAACACGTGCTGCATTTGTTTAGTGTACCTAAATTAATATCGCGACAGCAAGTTTGTGTGGCTATCATTGGGAAATAATTCTGTATTACCAGTTTAATTTTAAACGCGCACGCGCAGAGACTCTTAAGTTGAAGTGTGTTCGAGCGAAAGGGCGTCACAGGAAGCGCTAGATCTGTCGCGCTCCTCTCCAGTCCTCTCTTCCGGTCGCGTGCGCGTCTCTACAGCACATCCTATCATCATCATGGTGAGCGCTGAAGTGCCGAAATCGTGTTTTAATGCTCGTGTGATGGTTGAGAGACGCGTGTATGTGTGTGAGAGATATTCAGCAGCTTTATTGCGCGCCGTGACTCGCGCTTTAACCCGGCTGCGCGCGAGGCTTTGTGCGCTCCACGCGCCCGGACAATGAGCTCCGCCGGCTACATCAGTCACCTGCCGCCGGGAGCCTCGCGTGTATATTAATGTCTATGAGTGTGTATCTCTCTCTGTGTATGTATGTGTGTGTGTGTGTGTGTTCGCACGCCGCAGCTGCTGTGTTTATGCCGGCTAGGGGCGAGTTTCTAGTGCTTTCTGTCAGGAGGGCGGAGCCAGCGCCGCTTATTAACATTCACTTCATACCGTTTTGTCAAATCTCAAGCTTACATGTGTATTTTAAAAGAGATGGATAATAAAGTGATCTTTATAAATAAGTGTGAGCGCTATAAGCTTGCTTCCTAATACAGTTATAACACAGTTTGAGGCTCCGGTGGTCTTGTTGCTGTTAAACTAGCCTCGAGCGCCCCCTGCTGTTAAGAGCCCTCCCTAGAGAGGAAGCTGATGATGTTTGTCTGTGCAGGCGTCTTTATCCATGGCTCCGGTCAGTATCTTCAGGCACGGTGCAGACGAGGAGAAGGCCGAGACGGCGCGTCTGGTGAGTGATGTTTCTCTCTCTCTCTCTGAGAGGTCGTGACCCCTCATCATCTGACTCTGACTGTTTCTCGCTCTCAGTCGTCCTTCATCGGCGCCATCGCTATCGGGGATCTGGTGAAGAGCACTCTGGGACCTAAGGGCATGGTACGACTCGCACTCACACATACACACACACGCACGCACGCTCATCACCGTAACCCTGACCTCTGACTCCACAGGACAAGATCCTGCTGGGCGGCGGCAAGGACAGCAACGTGACGGTCACCAACGACGGGGCCACCATCCTGAAGGCCATCGGAGTGGACAACCCGGCCGCCAAAGTGCTCGTGGGTCAGTAGATCAGAGGCGTCTGATGATTGATGCTGCTGCTCCTCAGTGTGTTGACGCGCTCTGTTCTCCGCAGACATGTCCAAGGTGCAGGATGACGAGGTGGGAGACGGGACGACGTCCGTGACGGTGTTGGCGGCCGAGCTGCTGCGGGTACGAGCTCCTCCTCTTCCTCCTCACAGCGTCTCTCCGCGCTGCTGTCTAACGACTCGCTCTTGTGCCGCAGGAAGCTGAGCTGCTGATCGCCAAGAAGATCCACCCTCAGATCATCATCTCCGGCTGGAGGAAGGCCACGCAGGTGGCGCGCGACGCGCTGCGGGAGGCCGCCGTGGATCATGGGTAACGAGCCGAGCTCCTCTCTTTCTCTCTCTCTCTCTCTCTCTCTCTCTGTGTGAGTGTGTGTCAGAGGTTAAAGGTCAGCGCCTCCTTCCGCAGGGACGACGAGCAGCGGTTCCAGCAGGACCTGATGAACATCGCTCGCACCACGCTGTCCTCCAAGCTGCTGACGCACCACAAGGAACACTTCTCCCGCCTCTCCGTCGAGGCCGTGCTCAGACTCAAGGGATCCGGCAACCTGGAGGCCATCCACGTCATCAAGAAGCTGGGCGGCAGCCTGACCGACTCCTACCTGGACGAAGGTCTGCACACACACACACACACACACACACACGTGTCACATTGTAACGGTGTGCTAGCGAGAGCTAATGTTAGCGTGTCTTCAGGGTTCCTGCTGGACAAGAGGATCGGTGTGAACCAGCCCAAGAGGATCGAGAACGCCAACATCCTGATCGCCAACACCGGCATGGACACAGACAAGATCAAGGTGCTGTGGTCTCCGAGCGAGGACGAGCGTGTGTGATGAGGGCTGTAAGCTAACGCTAGCGTGCGTGTGTGTGTGTGTGTGTGTGTGTGTAGATCTTCGGCTCCAGAGTGCGCGTGGACTCCACCGCTAAAGTCGCCGAGATCGAGTCGGCCGAGAAGGAGAAGATGAAGGAGAAGGTGGAGCACATCCTCAAACACGGCATCAACTGCTTCATCAACAGGTGCGCTGCTGCTGTGTGTGTGTGTGTGTGTGTGTGAGGTCATGTGATGTAACCCTGCCGCTGTGCTCGTCCTCAGGCAGCTGATCTATAACTACCCCGAGCAGCTGTTTGCGGCCGCCGGCGTCATGGCCATCGAACACGCCGACTTCGTGGGAGTCGAGCGCCTGGCTCTCGTCACAGGTACACAACCGTATCCCAGCATGCCCTGCACATGAAAAGTGCTGATGTTCAGTGGTTATTTGAGCTGCTGTGTGTGTGTGTCGCTTAGGCGGGGAGATCACCTCCACCTTTGACCACCCTGAGCTGGTGAAGCTCGGCCACTGCAAGCTGATCGAGGAGGTCATGATCGGAGAGGACACCCTCATACACTTCTCTGGAGTGGACATGGGTGAGCGCCAAGGGTGTTTGTGTAGAGCTGTGTGTGTCTGAGAGGATGATGATGATGATGATGAAGGGTGTGTCTGTGTGCTCAGGTGAGGCCTGCACCATCGTCCTGCGCGGAGCCACACAGCAGATCCTGGACGAGGCCGAGCGCTCGCTGCACGACGCCCTGTGTGTGCTGGCTCAGACTGTCAAAGAGACACGCACCGTCTTCGGAGGAGGTGACACACAGAGTCACTCAGACTCAAAATCTTATAGACACTCTCACACTAAAACACACTCTCACACACACACACACACACACACACACACACTTATAGACACTCACACTCAAACACACACACACTTATAGACACTCTCACACTAAAACACACTCTTACTCACACTCTCTCAAACACACACACACACACTTATAGAC
>JAUCNO010001091.1:341864-352678 GCA_032353835.1 Enteromius viviparus
CTGCAATACCAGGCATTACCACAAGGAAACGGTCGTACGCCAAGCTGGAATCTGACGTGGAGATAAGTACTTTTCCAAGTCAAAAACGGTTTTTATAAATCTGTACTTTGATGTGGATTTGATCGTACGAACACTCTAAGATCAAATCAATGCGTAAGAAAGTTTTATAAATGAGGCCCCAGGTCACCAATGACACATACAGGTTTCTACTTGATCATTGCAATCTCTGGACTTTTAAAGAAAAGGTGAACGTTCGTAACCACGAAGAAGGACTGCCTCTGCATTCATTTGATTGGACAATCGAGTAGGCACAAAAAATGCAAGGATTTAAATAATGATCTTACAAAGACCTCTAGTGGTGCTTTTGGTACTGCCTTAACTTAAGAACTACACCATCACCTCCTCAATCTCACATAACCTGCTACAGCTTTAATCTCCTGGTTTCTCTTACAGGAAAGTCATCTACAACATCATCATATGACAACTGGTTTGAGACCACATGGTTTATGTTTGTAATGGCAAGCCCACTTAGACGTTCTTGCATCATGGTAGATCTCAGGTAAGTTTTCACCAGTTTGAGCTTAGAGAAGCTTCTTTCAGCAGCAGCCACTGTTACAGGAAGAGTGGCAGAAGTTCTCAAAGCAACCCACATCTTGGAGTAAATGTCTGCCAGCTTCTTCTCATGCAGGAAGGTCAAAAAGTTCCATGTTTGTCATATTGTTTGATGGCCGAAATTCTTTATTTCCTAAGTTCTGTGCCATAAATGTCCGGCTGGCTTTCATGGGTCAGAGCAGTACTTACGGTTAGACACATGTGTAGCAGGTTCTCTTCTTCCAAGTTGGGGAAATCGAGGAGCACACTAAACATGTTGTCATTCACATCTCAAGTGAAGAGATGGCAGTATCCACGACCACATTAAAAACGTGGTTTCCATTTTTCGTAGTGCAACTGGAGACTGGAAGTGCCTTTTTGTTGTTCTCAAACGCTTTTGTTTGAGTTCAGCCTCCACATTCATCTCCTCACACATCTTCTTTGCAATCGTCTGTGCATCAGAAAATCCAGTGTTTCTGTAACTGATGAGGGATTTTCTTCAGCAAGTCGACAGCCACATCAAGCTGGAGGGTGACTGCATCAGTTTACTGAAATGCTGGATCTTGCTTAGAATGTCATACCAAATGGCTGTACAAATGCAAAAGCGATAGGATCCAATCTCCTCAGCCAAAGACTGGTATTCAACTCTCACCAAAGGGTCTGCAGTTTTTGCCCTCACCTCCAGAAGAGCCTCTCTGACTTGACCAGCCTGATACCTTACTGCCTCCATGCTTTTTATCCTGCTTTCCCATCTGGTCTCAGGCCATGATTTCAGAGTGATTTTTACATATTTCAAGAGGACATCCCACCTATGGGTGGAGGCTGAGAAAAGCTTGAATAACTTTGTTGAATGCCCACAGTAGCCAAGGGCATCTGTTGAATCTTTTGCAGCATCAGCTACTACAATGGGACATAAAAAGCTCTTGAATTCAGCTGAAGCAAATTTGCCTGAACACCTAATATATTGGCGCCGTTTTCATTGGACTGGCCTCTGCAGTCCTCAAATGGGATCAGTTCATTTTGGATTATTTTACCAAGAACTACAAGTATAGACTCATGGATGTATTCAATCAAAAGGGTGCTTCTACTGAATACTGAGCAATACTTAGGACCAATGTGATATTTCAGTTTTTCTTTTTTAACAAAAATGTCAACAATTCTATGTTTTTCTGTCAATATGGGGTGCTGTGTGTAATTAGGAAAAAAAATTAATTAAACGATTTTAGAAAAACAGCTGCAATATAACTAAGTGAAAAACTTAAGGGGTCTGAATACTTTTGCACCCTCTGTATATATTGTATGTAGTCTATATGGTAAAATATGTGTTGTACTCATTTTGATGTGATCGACTCATCAATAATTTTTTATCCATTTTTAAATTTAAAATCAAATCAGAAAAGCATTTATTTGAAATAAAAAGGAAGGGAATAAAGTATTGGATAGGGTTAGGGTACGTATAGTGAAGGATTTGTAGGATACTGTTTTATAATGTACTTCAATACTGAAGTGCAGATAATTGCCACTGCAATTAAGTTTGCAATTATTTGCAACAAGTAGTAGCAGAAAATACTATTATAACAGTGTAAAATCTGTTTAGAATCTAAAGCTATTTGCACTTAATGTAAATAACATATTAATAAATAACGCTGCAATTTTCACCTAGCGTTAATAGAATCCATTGCTATTAAGTATTAAAAATGGGATGCTTTTTACACCATTGCAAATAGCTGCTGTCTTTTTCTTCAGGAACTAAGAGACCCAGCAACAGGAAAAGAGGTAGACTGCTGCCACCTGTAATATGTAATATATAGATATAAACACATTTAAACTCAATAAAATAATGTTAAAATCATTTAACAAGTTTATTTTTATAAGACATCCAATGTGTTGAAAAACACAAAGCTTTACTATTTGTTTTCATTGCAGATTTCCTTTATACATCACACATTTTTTCATATATGAAATGTGTAACTAAGCAAATGTGATTAAAAAAATAGATTTTAATTATGATACATATTCAAAATGAGTTTTTATTAATATTTTTATATGTGGCCCAAGAATATACTGCACTCTATTTCTTTTTCATTTGTATTGTTTTATTTGATATATTGCATTATATTTCATGACAGAATACTTTCCACTTATTCATATTGATTACATTCACTGTATGGTGGAGGAGCGTCTGGAAAAATCTGTAAGAAAAAAAAAAACATGCTTATGATCAAATTGATTGTTGAGTGCTTTACACGGATGAAGACGCAGAAGTATAAAATAAATCTGATGTGTAGCCTACACTGTAAAGACTACGGCACAGGTCCGACCCAGAAATAGAAATCAGCCTTTAGAGTGTGTGTGTGTGCGCTTAAATACACAACAAACGCTATTTGCTAAAACGGTCTTAAAAGTGCTTATGTACATACTTTTTCTTCTGAATAGAAGTTTTTGTCCTGAAAAGTCTACAGGTTTCTGTAAATGGAAGCTGTTCTTGCAGCTCTCTGTTGTCGATGAAAGGATCTGGATGATGACTGGTGATCTTTTATATTTTAATCACATTAATTATGAGTCGTTTACGAGGCTGAGAGCTGAAAACATTCAGTTGCGTGCAAGTTCAAGATCATTTACGATTCATAGATTTCACTTTATAAAAAGAGGAACGAGTTTTTTGTGATTATGTTCATTGAATATTATGTTCATTCTACGAACCACATGTACGCATATCGTGAGATCAGATTTAGGATGATTTCTGTGCAACATTGAAAAAATGAGGCCCGTGAATTCTCAACACTAAATTTACATTAATAAAATAAAAATAATAAAAAAAAATTCCATTTAACTAAAAGTTCACATTTAACACATTTTGACATATAAGCAACAGCTTCTGAGAAAACACTGGAAAATTCAGGGCAGCTCAGTCGACAGTAAAAATGCTTCTCAGAACTCCATCTCTATAAGCGTTGCAGGGGCTGTTCTGAGTTTATTTACATTCACATTTAAATGTAACGCTAAATTCAAGAGAAGTTGGGCTCCTTACTCACCTGAGAACAACAGCTGGGGTTTGCTTTACGGGCAAATGCTGACAGACAGATGGAGATGATAAACTCAAGTATGGTGAAAACCAACAACACACCACTGACTCCTGCCAAAAGAGTCTGAGAGGAAAAATCAACATTAACACAAATAGTCAGAACAAAATCAATAATAATTTAACAGACGGTTATATTATTACATGCACTTCAAAAGTGATAAAATAACACATTTAAGCATTAATTTATGGCACAAATATTTGACTGGTGTACAAAGTGACACAAACGCACCAACAGATGGCAGTATTAAACTACAAGTAACTGATGGGGTTACCTTATTGTTAGCGCCATACTGGCTTAGGTTGTGTACATTTGAGACTGAGTAAAGATTGTTCTTTGTGTTTTGATCATTTGGGCCAGTTGTGTGCGTTATTGTCAAGTAAATGATTTGTGTTAAGGCTGGTTTACGTATCAATGGATTCTATTGGTGGGACGTTAAATCCTGAATCAAAACACACTACAAAATAGCATTTTGTAATGGTTTGTAATGTTGTAAAGTTAATGATTCATAATGGTATTTTGATTCAAAACCATTAGAATTTCTGTTATGGTTTCTATTGGGCTTCTTTTTTGGGCTTCTGCTGATTTTTAGCAGAATGCAAGTTTATTCTTTGGACATCTTGCACCTCTTTTTAACAGAAGAGAATAAGAGAATAGAATAAAGCACACAGTATTAGTCACAGCTAGTGAATATAAAAGCTGAAGACTTACCTTATATTGACAGTCATTGTCCCCACAGTTTGGGCGTGGATCAAATTCCACTGATATGAAACTAATGGCAAATCCTGCAGCTATAGCGCTGAAAATGTTCATTACCAGTGAAGCATTCACCTGTAGGCAGAAAAACAACATCAAATATAAAAAATATTAATTTGCAAGAACTCAAAAACATTGTGCTAACAAGTTAATGCACATAGAAAAGTATATGAAGTCTAATAAAACTACACTATACTTCACAAAAATAAATGAAACATTAAGTAGCAGTCATCATGGTCCAAACACCAGTGACTCATCTGGATAATGAAGTGAAATTGCAACCTGTCTTTTTAAATAAAATGTGGTTTCTACCGCTCTAAAAACTAAACTGATGATGAATTATACAACACTGTTAAAACATTTATTTATTTATTTATAATATACGTTATACATATGCATAACTTATGTTTTGATAATATATGAATAGATGTCTGAATAGGTGTGCACATTTGGGACCTTCAGACAAGTTTAAGGCCTCTACAAATTATGGTCATTGATACTCATATACTTTTAGGACAGAAAAAGAAGAATCAGTATAAACCAATTCAGAAAATCAGTAGAAATACAGAAGAACTTCTATTTCTTTACTTCCAGCAGAGTGCTTGGAACATTAACAGTAAAGTGTTGTGTACTACATACCAAACACAAACTGGAGCGGGAATTATTATTGTTTTCTGCAGCAATGCTGAGTGAACCTGCAACGATGTACTGAGAAGAGAGAGAAAGGACAAAATTGAGGCTTGAATCAAAAGATTCACTTAATAACACTTGATTATATAACAGTTTCTTACGATGGGAGATCCCCAGTAGGGAAGACCAGTTATAACAAAGATAGGTGGTGCTTGATCTGTGAGCACGATGCCTAACAGGAGAGTCAGCAGACCGATCATTATCTGGACCGTCTGTGAGAGACAAAAACAACAATGAGTAGGGAGTTGGACTTGTGACCCAAAGGTGGCTGGTTCGAGTCCCAGCACCAGCAGTTCCTTTAGACATTCTACTGACGATAAGTAACTTTGTAACTACACATCAACCAATTCTCATTATTTCACAGCTACATGTCTACTAACTCTCAGACTGGAGTAGGTTAGTGTAGGTTTGGGGTTAGTAGAATGAGTTGACATATACTTGTAGTTTCTGATTGTCAGTCATGTAGTGTGTTGTGAACCCCATCAAAATAAAGTATTAGGAGATATTAAGCAGATAGTCTACTAACGCTTTAATGACTGCTAGTTCACATGTTGTCACTGTTAGTAGAATATATAAAGTGGACTATCAAAATAAAACGTTTCTTTTTATGAGACATGTCTCACCCCAAGGGCTTTCGGTTGTCTTTTCAGAAATGCCTGAAGTCCTTGATGAGGTGAAGCTCTCTGAACCTGTTGTACATAAACAGGTGTTGGAGCATTGTTCAGCGTCGTAACAGGAGCTGTGTGTGTTGCTGGCTGCAGCTGGATGATGAGTGTTGAAGAGGTCATGGGTATGATAGTCTGAGACATTCTGCTTTCTCAATCTCCAACTGACCTGGACAAAACCATCAAACATGTAGACAATAGGACTATAAAAAAGTGATTTAAACACTCCCATGCTGACATATTATTCATGAGCTCATAACTATTTCCTATTGTCATTTGTCCAGTCTTTTCTGTTTCTGATGATAAAAAGCAGTAAATCATTAATTCATTAAAATAACACCATTTATAACAGAACTCAAATGATCAATGATCCAGAAACATAGAAAAAACATTGGGAAAACAGTCCATGTGACATTACTGGATCAACTTCAGTTCGCCGCACTACGAGAATACTTTTTTTATGCGCCAAGAAAGCAAAAATGACAATCTAACTCTAACGTTCTTCTCACGTTATTTACGTCTTCTGCCATTTTAGAGTGCATTTGTAACAAAGGGGATGGACAAGGGCAGAGCTTTATTAAGAGGCACTTTCAACCAGGCAGGGTCAAAAACAATGGCAAACAGGTACGTCGGAGGCAGACCACAAGGAAAGTCCAGTTGGTTAGTGGGATAGATTGATGTCTAAAATGGGGCAAGACAGAGCAGTAAATCCAATAGGAAGGCCGGTACACGGAGGAAAGAAAAACAAAGAGAACAAGAAACCCAGGAAACGCTTTGTATGAGAGAACCTCAATACTGTAACGGACAAGTCGAGGATTCTACGGCATCATTATATGCTCTGTTGGTGATTGGTGGAGTAGCATCACTCAGGGGAGTAGCACCCTCAACACTTATATCTGAGTGTAGCAGAATTCTATTGAAGTAAAGTTATTAACACGTTACATATGACGCATTTTATTTAAAATTTCTAAAGCTACTAATTTCGGCTACTTTTTGTACTGTCTATTCAGTTGTTGTTTTTTTCACTCGATTATCTTTCTTTATTCAAAACATGTGCATGTTAATTATTTACTCTCATTAATTTGAGATGAAGTAATTGGCACATTATGCAATTAAATAAACAACAACAATCACTTGACAGCCCCTTTTAAAACAAAAAATACCCCCCTAGTTTGTGTATGCGTTTAAATATATATATATATATATATATATGTATATATATATATACGTGGGTTCCCCCAATGGTTATTGCTTTGACTTGAAGTATACCAAACATACAAATACACACACAAAATTGTGACATTTATGTATTTAGCAGTATTTGACATTTAGCTAAGAGTAGGACATACTTACCGATAAATAAGACAGAAGTTGTAAGATTTGGTCTAGAAATGTTTGGCTGAGAAATATCGACTGGGTCTTGTCAAATGAAAAACTCAAGTTTGACTGAACTTTATTTTCGGTTTAGCCATGGAGATTGAGAGCGAGAGTAGCAACAGCAGAATTCCTGATCATCACGTGACTTATGCAGACTTCAGATTGTTTCTTGGAAGTGCATAGGTGGCAAAAGGCTGTTTCTCAATTCCAAGAACACAGATTTACTTTTCTTGTCTGCACTTGTGAAACGTCATCCGTAGTTGCACAACATTTGGAATGGTTTAGGCTACTGTCTAGATGTAGTCATTTTCACTCATGACGCCAGAAAGCTCAGCGCCAAGACGTCCTTGGAGCTGGTTCTCAGGTCCCTTTCATCCACTGGTGCATTCTCCAAATCATCCTCACTGCCATTTTGTCCATTACTTTCCTTCTCCTGCTCCAGGAGATCACCTCCCATCACACAAATGTTGTGGAGGATGCTAAAGTCCCCATTATCCCTGTGTGCAAAATGTGGCCTGATCTCCAAGGCCTTTAAGAAAAAGGTGCTCTAACTTCAACATCCCTAAAGTGTGCTTGATGATGTTTCTTGCAAGTGCGTGATGCCTGTTGTATTGGGTCTGTTAATCAAAAATTGCGTTGAAAATGGCTCCATCCATGGGATTTTTTGCTGGGGAAACATCTGGACCAGCATGTTGACCCAGATATCACATGCATTTCTGCAAGATGTCTGTTAAAGATCTCTTGATCTGGAAAGCATCTCCTGTCCACAAAGGTCTGACAGACGTCTTTCAGATATCAGTTTTACATTCATTCTTAATCATAAACATCTTAAAGACATCTAATAGACGTCTATTTGACATCCAAAAGGAGACCTCCAATAGATTTTTTTTAACAGTTTAAGGGTTTCCATTATCATAACATTTTAGAAATGAATTTATTTTAACATTTCCGAGCGAGCCAACACAGACACAGTGGGAATGACGTCATGCCTCGCAGTTTTTATTAAATAATATACATAAAATAAAGTGACAAGGGGGAAATTAAATGTCCAAATGAAAGGAAAACTGGTGTCCTCGTAGTGCTGCTTGAGTACGGTGAGGGAAAAAGGGAGTGCAGACGGGAAGAGGGTCCTGGCAAGGGGCGGAGTTTTCTTCCTCCAGCTGCTCTCAGCATCATACAGCGGCTTTCACCTCTCTCGCGCCGCTTCTTTGGCGCTGGCTCTTTCAAGGGTTCACATTCCTAGCGGCTCTACCTTTCTGGTGGCTCGCTTCCTTTCTGGCAGCTTGCTTCGGGTGGCCACATATGGCTTACGTCCGTTCCATCGGCTCACGGCATCTCGCAGCCACTCCTCCGCACCCTTCCAGGACCCAGGACGCCAGATGGGCACAGTCCTGCTCCCCTCCTCTCATCCTCGGGAGGGTGATGATTCGTTGGAGAGGCAGCTGCCTCTTTTATTAATAATAAGAAAAAAGAAAAGAAACTATTTAAAATTGGGGCGTCTCACATACATGAGGAATATATCTAAAGAAAGTATACAGGTATGCAGGTATATACCAAATACAGGTATGTGCCCAAAAATGTGAATGGAAAATCCATTTATTTCAATATTTCAAAAAGTTAAAACTTGTATTTCAAGCCCTTATTTGTTTAAATTTTAATGATTATGGTTTAAAGATTAAAAAAACAACCAAATTGGAATATCATTGTAGGCTCCCTGTGTTCAAATTTAGTCAGCTAATTAACACAAAACACCTAATGGGTATTGCAAAAAAGTAAAATTAAGAAAGCCAGGATAACAGAAAAAGCGTGGCTTTACCAATTTTAATCAGTGCATCTTGGCTAAGAATGTTCAGCTATGTCAAGCCAGGTGTAAATAGCTGGGATGAGTGCTCGTTCATGGCATTCTTAAAAAGGCCATGGGATTGATCACAGAATCAATGATGTGAAAATGGATAAAACGCGTTCAGAATACTTCTTATGGAACCATAGAGGTGAAACATATAATAATTATAATATGTAAAAAGGAAATACAGATGCTATAATAAAACAAAGAAAAAAGAGCTGGCAAACAATACTGGACCATATTTTTCCCTAATGTTTCATTTGAACTATTCTGCTTTTTTATGTTGAATTGCATGTCTTGGAAATCTCACTTTTTCTAACAGTTCTTTTTCAGAAAGGACTTCCAGTGGATTTTAACAGTCTTTGGAAACCTTTTCTCTTCTTATGGCATGTTCATAAAACCAAAGATTCAAATTTGCCATGGCACAAGATAAACAAAAGTCTGGCCACTTTTCTGAATCTGACAGTTGACAGCTGGTTCCCATGATAACATAGATTGTAAGGAAAAGTTAGCCACAGGGTAATCTACTGGCTTACAAAGTTCAGACCTGTCTTAAAGAAAAAAATTAGATAACTAAGTCTAAAAACGTTTTGTGCAACCGGCCTCTGTTTCTTTTATTTAAGAGGTTTATTTTAACCTCTTAACACTAGTAACAGTCTATATAGACTGTACAGTACAAGGAAGTGATACATGTGAGAAGATACACAGGTTAAAGTAAACAAGGGCAAGTCATGGCACATATACAGTAAGTTAGTGTTGACAGCAGTAAATCGTGAAAGAATTAGAAACACTCAAATGGAATCCAGCCTCAGTGTCATAAAACCATAACCACCTAATTATCTAAACAACATAGCATCAATAATGCATGAATAACTAATTCAGAGTAACGTAATGTAAGTTAGCACAGAAGAATTTAATGTCATCAGCACACAAACAGAGCAGGGATAGCAATTGAAAGTAATCAGGGACCAAATTATGAATCCATGCCCCAAGAGCCGGCCCAAGGCATAAACGAACTAAGCGGCTGCATGGGGTCCACAAGAGTACATTATATTAAATTTTTATATTTATTTTTTTTATTTATATATGTATAATATTTTAGTTGATATCATATTGGTATTGAAATCCATTATTCAATTAAAAAAACAACACAATATTATTTTATTTGGCTGCTGCAGAATGCGTGCACAGAAGGATTATGACAGCTATACGATGTAAGTTAACTTAAATTCTGAAGAAGCAGCGTCACTGCAGTGAAACAATTGATAATGTCACAAAAAAGAACATATCTTGACATAAGTCAAGACCATGACCATGGCAGTCTTTAAACCTCTTCTCATAGTATGATATGAGGACAACTTTTCAACGAACACAGAAATCATTACTATTGTTCCACATTGATCATCTTCCATCTTGGGGTGGATTTCCCAAAAGTTTCCCATAGTTCAAACAAACATTTCCAATCAACGTCACAAACGTACATGCTTAGCACTAACGCTTTGGGCCGGTGGTTAGAAGCATAGTTTCTTTGTTAGTAAGATATATGGGCTTTAATAAATATACTATAAAATAGCATAAGTTATTCTTCCACCATATGTATGTGACGTCATTAACTATGGCCCGATGATCTTGAACTAATGTGATTCAAATAACTGAGATGTGACCATGTGTGATGTATTCTCAGAGTCGGATGAATCCATTTGCAGGCTTTTATTTTCAATCAGAGTCTTACAGGCGCGTGTCAAGAACCAGGCAAACAACAACAATATGGGTAAACCAAACTCACAATCAAAGAACAGGCGGAAGGTC
>JAUCNO010001091.1:367768-380051 GCA_032353835.1 Enteromius viviparus
AATAAGATTTAATTTCAGACGCAGCTCACAAGTGCTATTTTTAGAACAGGCCAGCGGGCGACTCATGTGGTCCTTGCAGGCGACCTGGTGCCCGCGGGCACCGTGTTGGTGACCCATGGGTTAGAGTAAACACACTAAAAAGTATTTATCGACTCCCGTTAATGTTTTCAATTTAACCAATGAACTGTCATCTTACCCTGAACCTAAATTTTCTCATTTTCTGTTATCAGGTCTAACTAACGGATTCCACCCAGGAGACATTTCTCTTACCACCCAGTCGCTTATCTGCCCAAATCTCCAATCTGCCATTACAGACCCTGACTCAGTGGACGCTCTCATTAAAAAAGGGTGTGATTCCACTTTCATAAATGGTCCTTTCCCTTACCCTCCCTTTACTACCTTCAGAGTCAGCCCAATAGGAATTGCAACTTGGAAATATTCAGGAAAAAAGAGACCTCTCTTCCTCCTACAATTCTCCTATCCCCAGCATCAAGTCTCATTCCCCTAGAAGAATTCTCCCTCATTTACCACAACGTAGACCAAGCCATTGAATTAATCAAAAAAGTTGGCAGAGGAGCGTGGATGGCCAAAGTTCCAACACCTTTTCCACTTCCTTGACGATTTCCCAATAATTTCTCCACCAAACACCCTGCACGCCACATTTTCGCACACTTAGGGATCCCATTAGCCCAAGAAAAGACTTTGGGCCCCAGCACATGAATCAAATTCCTGGGCATTAACAATATCTTAACTTCCCTTTCTCCTGTACCTTGCATTCGTGCACCCACCTCCACCCCTTCTCTGACTTTCCCATGTTTAATTCAACCCCTTTGTAGAGGCAGACGGTGAGCGAGCTGAATTCTGACACCGCTAGGGTTCAAACAGTTAGGGTTCGGAGTTTGCCGTTTTCCCCGGTTCTCTCCCAGGACAGCACGCCAAATTTGCAATTTTTTATTTTATACATCATGAGGAAAGAGTGAACTCTTGAAATCCAGAGTGGTCACATCATCACTTCACGTTCATAGACACTTCACGTTCATAGACACAACAGTCCACAATTTACAAGTTACTCATAAACACAACTATTATATTTTTGGAAAAATCATATAGCCTACACAGTTATTCAAAACCTGAAGCTCTTCTTTCATTAGCTCCTGTGTACATTTCTGTACAAGACTGAAAGCGATTGGCAAATTACACATTACTGTGTGTGTAATATTGATTGAAATAGACTGGATCTGGAACTGCACAAAGAATAACACATTTTGAGCAACTTGACATTATCAACTAAGGTAGTGTGACGAGGCAGCTGCCTCTCCAGCGAATCATCGCCCTCCCCGTGTCTTCGGCGCCGCCTTTCACCAGGCTCCCGACAGGAGTGGGCGGATGAGAGGAGGGGCGCAGGACTGGACAGGTTTGGTGGCGTGTGATGAGGCGCACCTGGATCTAATGGTGCCTCATCACTGCCACCATTAAAAGATCAAGCGCGCCTCTCCTCTGGAGACCGGTCTCTTCCCCTCTGCATGCACACTGGTGTCCTCGTGGGTCCTGGAAGGAGGCGGAGGAGGAGCGCTGCGTGGCGTTGGAGACGCAAGCGACCTGGAAGTGAGGCGCCGTACGGAGCACGAGCCGTGAGAGACCCTTCTTGGGACACTTTTCCTTCTACACTGCCTGACCCTCACCGAACCCGAGCAGCACAACGAGGACACCAGTTTCCCTTTTATTTTGGACACTTTTTCCCCCGTGGACACTTTATTTTGTTGTATTTATTTAATAATAACTGCCTCTCCGAGGCATGACGTCATTCCCACTGTGTCTGTGTTGGCTCGCCCGTGACAGTAGGAAACCACAGACACACAGAGTACATAGTCAAGCGCATAAAAAGCAATCGCAACTTGTTCAAAACAACAAAGCTTTTAACGATGTGCACAAGTAACTAGATGATGTGGAGATTACAGTATTTTTCAGTTGCTAACATTTCTTTGTCCGATCTGCAGTCACATTTTCAAAACTCTCAACACAATTAATTACCAAAATCATGGTTCTGTCTCTCTAACTTGTTTCAATTAAGTATTCCAATTGCCTGCTATAAACTTCCTGGAACTATGTCTATGTGAATCACATGATGGTCGAGCATTTGGAAATTCCATTGTTGCAGCTAAATTTTAGACACAATGGATATAGAGTTGTGTAAGAGTTTCCTGCTGCTGTACTATCTTTCACAATTACTACTGGTCTTTCTCTGTTTACTTTTGCTTTGTTCTAATTTACACATCTCATCCTTCCCACCCATGCTTTAATCTATTGTTACAGCAATCCAGTGCTAGGGCTGGTTGATGAATGTTAGAAGTTGTGCATGAATCTAGATAGTTCTTAGAATGAATTGAACGTAAGGTTTTGTTAATTACCTAAATTCTATTATGCGCTTGACTAACTGCAATGAATATTCATGTACTGATAACAACTTGTGTCCATTGTAAGATTAAAATTAGCTCAAATATAAAAAAATCCGCTGCAAAAGCGCCCTCCTGAGTCTCCTGCGCTGCAAGAGCGCCCTCCAGTGCTTGCCACACAACCGCTGTCACTGCCAGAGCCTGCTACACTGCCGCTGTCGTTGCTAGAGCCAGCCCAGCTACCGCTGTCACTGCTTGAGCCTGCCACGCTGCGGTTGTCGTCCAGGGGTCTGGCGGCTGCACGCGTGCTTCTCTCAGGTTCCGGGGAGCGAGAGTTGGCGGCTTCTTTAGCTGAAGGATTTTTATCCTTCATGGCCCTCATGGCACTTCCAAGGGGATTCGCATCTCTGGCGGCATGTTGATCCCTCCTTGAGGATCCAGGGAAAAACCAGGGAACCACAAACTGTGTTTAAATAGAGAGCATAACGAGGTAATGGGGAAGAAGCTACTCAATTACAAAGGAAACTAACAAGATGGGCAAAGGAAGAAGTGAGACCTAAGACAATGAGGAACAGGCACATTTCAAAATAAGATTCCACAAAATAAAGAAAGGGCAGAGCTAAGGAAACCACGGTGGATTGGGACTCTTGGGAGGACATGGCGGAACTGGCTGTGCAAGAGGCCGAGGCCATGGCAGGGCAGGCAGTGGGCTCAGGAGTGGGTTCCGCAAGCTCACAAGCTGGAAAAAGCTTTGGAGCGAACTCTGAAGGTTCCCAGACTTGAAAGGGCTCTGAGGATTCCTGGACTGGAGCAGGCTCTAGAGTGGACCCTGAGAGGTCCCAGACTGTAGCAGGCTCTGAAATGGATTCTGAGGATTCCCGGACTGGAGCGGTTGCCATTTCATGAGCGGGTTGAATCACCTGAGTAGCAATCGATAAACTTAAATATTAATGACCCTGAAGCAGACTGATTCTTGAGGCAGCCATTACTGACCCGGACGCAAAGGCTTGTTGCCTACTCCACATCCTTGATGGTGAAAGTGCAATGTCAATGTAATTATCCAGAGAACAATTTGGTTTATGAAGCAGCGTGAGCCTGTGAGTTTGCCAATTCAGTAAAGTCAGTAACATAATCCTCTGTTGATCACCTTGGCGAAGGTGCATGATTTCCACTGCTGCTGAAACTATATTTGGTGAGTCGTTCAGGAACAAGGAGGCAAGGAAGGCAGAGGACCCAACTTTCCTCATTTTCTCTAGTTGGTTTGTGTCAGCTGCAGATAAAGAGCCACCAGGAACTGTTAAAGATCTCTTGATTCTGGAAAGCATCTGCTGTCTACAAACTCCAGGGAAGACGTCTTTCAGATGTCAGTTTTACATACATTCTAAATCATAAGCATCTTAAAGACATCTAATAGACGTCTAATAATAATAAACTAATTTCTGTTAATTATTTATATTCTCTGCATTAGGTCAGAATAGAGTTTTAAGCAAAAACATTGTGTATCAATCTCATACTGAGTTTTGAAAAGCCCTGTTTGGATTGCCACTTGAATAGCCATTTTCCTATTTTCACTGTTTTTTGTATTGTTATATTTCAGTGTTTTACTTGCTGATGTTTTAATAAAAAAATCTTTGATTTTTGGTATTTTATATGGTTTGTTTATGATTGGTGGAGTAGCTCAGGGATTATAATTAAGAAATATGATAAGAAAGACCATCTCACGTCCCAGTTTATTCTGTCCCCCTTCTCTCTGAATATATCACAATTGAGTTCGATGTGAAGGGTCATTTTACAGAAATATCTGCTTTTAGTTTGGCAATGTCTTAAAATATGTATATTTCTAACATTTAAACTTACGCCACACTGTTAGATTACATTTTGACTTCATGAATACATGTATATGTTTTTTTTTCTTTCTTTTTTTTGGTTATTTAAAGACAACATGTACCAATTTTTGTCACTGTTACATTACTTCTTTGACAATATTAAGGTTTTTTTCCAGCAATAAAAAAACTCTCTTTTACTAAAAAGCTTACACTAGCAGATCTAAACTACTAAAGTCAGTAATACATTTTCTGCCTTTTTAAAAAGTGTTATATTCTGTATAGTGTTTTTTATGTTACAGTCCATAACATAATAATTTATATTAAAAGTGTCTTAAATAGCTAAAAATCATGACATTAAATTAACTTAAATTAAATTATTTTTTAAGATAAATGCGTGTCCATAAATATTAAATTAACTCTGCGACTAAACCATATTTTGCCTTTCAGTTGGTGAAATTATCTTTCAGATTTGTTTAAGTTACAGGGAATTATGTCACTTTCACTCACTGATAATATCTGCCCAGAACTGACACACATCCGGTTTCTTGCTTAATCAGATCACTTGCATGGAAACAACTTAGAATACTCTTTCTTTCTCTGTCTTTATCTGCATGCACAGTGGCTGAGCGCTTTGTTTTTTTGTTTTTTTTAAGTATGCTTAATATGACAATGGCCCGGTTTCACAAACGGGGCTTAGCTTAAGCCAAGACTAGGCATTAGTTAAATTAAGATCTTTAAGCAACTTTTACAAAAATGCTTTATAAGACCAAAACACTGACATGTTTTAAGATATGTCAGAGCAAGATGTTTTCATCTGAGACAGCTCAAACATGCAATTTAGTCTGGGACTAGCTTAAGCCTTGTCTAAAAACAAGTGCACTCTCTTAACTGCTCAACCCCTGCTTACTCGTCAAGTACACTTTGAGGCATTGGAGGCGGGGATAAAATGGCAGATCTCTCCGTTCTTGTGATTGGTCATTTTTTAACACATACCGCTTGTGATGAATTTAGGAATGGCGTTTGCATGTTTATGTGATTTACACAAATTTGTATAATAACATGGGTATGACATAGTTATTACAATATGAAGGGGATTTCTTAGGACAGTGTGTGTGTGTTTTACTAATAATTAATCATGTATGAACAACAATGCAACACCAATACATATTTGTAGTAGAATATAAAAATCAGGTATAAAACAAGAAACATAATGAATAGTTCAGTCATTTCAATAATTGAGAATCATTTAGACTATAAATCCATTTTTGACATTATTCATTAATTTCACAATACTTGAGTATTTTAATCTCAATTAAAAAGCACTTTTTACTTTGTATATTGCTGTGGAGACAAGCAGTTTTGTGGTGCTTGGAAATCTATATCACTAATAAAAAACAAATACATAATAGTATTTTATAGTATAATATAATAGTATAATTATATATACAAAAGTGTTTTTAGGTGTAATATTATAAAAAAAATCTGATTTGAATTCACAGAATGAGTTCAGTTTATGATTAATTGTCCTTGACTCGTCGTAACAACTTTATACTATACCAAAAACACGAACACACACATCTAATATTGTGACACTTAAGCTATGAGAAAGACATACTGGGCGTACCGTTAAACGAGACTGAAGATGTAAGAAATGTGGTCTTATCACACGATCTCAAACTTCAGTTTCAATTGACATGAAAACCCCTTTGAGAGCAAAAGGCGATAATTGCAGCTAAAACAATAGGCATACACAGAGGTTTCTGATCGGCCAATCACTGAACCATGCGTAATTTCTGGAAGAACCTAGCAACGGTAAAATTGCCACAGCTTGTCCAATGATGTCCATTTTGTAAAACCTATCCCAGTCAGCTAATTTCCCATGGCCCATATCAACAGCTGAAGTGTGGCCCACATAAGCTTGTGTTTGTCGGCCCAATTACGTCCACATTTTAGTCAGAACTGAATCAAAACAGTGCTCTAACACCACTCAAAGTGAGCAAATAATAAAAACAGATGTGGCTGATATATGGACCTTATAAGAGAAAACAGAATTAAAGGGAAGAGATGATTTTGCGCTCTCCGGTCTGTCACGCCACATCAAAGCACACCAAAACGTTGTTTAAGCGTTTAGGTTTGGGGTGTTGTATGAGGTTGAGGATGTATGGGTTAACAAATTAACCATTAATTAATGCTTAACTAATGCCTTATTTTGGACAACTATTCTGAAGTGTTACCTAAGAGGGTTATAAAAGATAAGAGTAGATGGAAATACATGAAAAAATAGCTTATTATAAAGAGAGAAGACAGCAGGTGGATTACAAGAACGCTAAAGTTTTAATCAAACTTATAATCAAACCAACTTATTACCCTGAATTTTCAACTACATGTCTGCTATGTCTTTATTCAGTAATATGTAAATTATTGATATACATGTAATAAAACACATGTGATTAAACTGAACAAAGTCATATGAAAATAAACTGATTTCAACAGGACATCCAATTTTCCTATTTTCATATATGATATGTATAACTAAGCAAACAAAGTGAAAAAGGTTATAAATATGTTCAGAATTAACTCTTAAAAGAACAAATAGTTTTTTTCAATAAATACATTAAATGTAAAGATGCAGTGCTCTTCTGAAGAGTATTTTTTATTTGTATCAATATATAACCAAACATAGCTTATGAATGTTGTTTTATTGGATATATTGCATTATATTTTAAAACACACTTCCATTGTTGTTTCAGAAGGGAACACTGTTGACTTCTTCATATTTGAGTACATTCACTGTATAGTGGAGGAGCGTCTGCAGACGGGTGATGACTGGAAGAGCTGCTGGACACCGGTATCTACAAGACAAAAAACACACTCTATGATCAGCTTGATTGCTTATTTATTGATAATGTTCTGTAACAATTATTACACTCATTACTAAGTGCTTTACACGAACGATGACGCAGACGTATAAAATAAATATGATGTGTAGCCTACACTGAATAGACTATGGTACAGGTCCAACCCAGAAATAGAAATCAGCCTTTAGAGTGTGTGTACGCTTAAATACACAACAAACTTGATTTGATAAAACGGTCTTAAAAGTGCTTATGTACACATGTACATACAACTAATCTTAGGTTACAAGCTTCTCTTACCTCTGAACTGTTAAGATCCTGGAAACGAATGGGCCTAAAAATCAGAGGACTGTAAAATCTGAGCATACTGTACCTTTGGAAAAAATACACATGTAATAGGATTAGCGATGCATAAGAAATTAGTTTAAACAAAAACCTGACAAAAGTCTTGAAGTGAAATTAATAACCAGAGCATAAGCATAATTAATGTTTTGTTTTAAAGCACATTTTGACATATTTTACTGTATAAACAACAACTTCTGAGAAAACACTCAGAACTCCATCTCTACAAGTTATGAGTTTATTTACATTCACATTTAAAACTCAAGAATGTAACGCTGAACTCGAGAGAAGTTGGGCTCATTACTCACCTGAGGAGTATAACCGCAGGCGTTGGCTTTACAGGCAAATACTGACAGATAGAACGAGATGATAAACTCAAGTATGGCAAATACCAACAACACACCTCTGATTCCTGCGAAGAGAGTCTGAGAGAAAAATCATTACACATTTATTCTGATTCTTAAAGTCCATATAATAATATAACATATTTACACATTAAATTCTTGCACAAATATTTCACTGGTACAACCCTTAAGAAATCATATTGCATAATTCATTTAAATATTTATGAGTCTAAAATGGAAACTCTTCTAAATTCATATGCAGGTCAGCTGCAAAAAAACTGTTCTTTACATTGCTAATGTTTCATTGTGTCTTGGTTTTTAACACCAAAATGATTCTAAAATTTGCTTCTAATATACAGATAATTAACCATTTGGGTCTTCATCTGTGAATTCTCGTAAACATGCAACAAATTTAGGAGTGATTCTTGATAATGGCCTGAAGTCAGTAGTGAAGAATAGCTTTTATCATCTCAGATCTACTGTCAAACTGAAAGCATTCGAATCAGTAACTACTAAACTAATGAGAAGAGTTTGACTTATATTTTTGGACATTTGTCTCTTCTAACCAAAAACATCTCTAGTGAATATACAAGACAAGGACAAGCCTCATGATTTCTTACTAAATTTTATAACAGTCATAACTGCGACAGTTCATGTATGGACTTATAGACATATCCAGTGAAAGGAAAACAATGGTAAGTCCTGCAGTTATAGCACTGAAAATGTTCATTCCCAGTGAAGCTTTCACCTATAGGCAGAAAAACAACATAAAATATTAATGCATTTGCAAGAACTTCAAAACATTGTGTTTTGCACATAGAAAAGTACACAAAGTCTGATAAAACTACACTATTCTTCACATAAATAAATGAAACTTTAAGCAGCAGTCATCAACTCCAATGGCTCATCTGGGTAATGAAGTGAAACTTTAAGCTCAGAACCTCAGTGTAGCTACAGAAAACACACTCAGAAGACTCCCCAGCCATTGACAGGACAGACAAAGAAGAAATCAGTATAAACCAGTTCAGAAAATTAGAAACACTACAAAACTTATTTCTGAACCTTTAAAAAAGTAAAGTGTTGTGTAGTACATACCAAACACAAACTTGAGGGTGAATTGATTTTGTTTTCTGCAGCAATGCTGAGTGAACCTGCGATGATGTACTGAGAAGAGAAAGGACAAAATTGAGGTTTGAATTGGAAGATGTAGTTTTTTAATTATTGTTGACTCGTGCATAATATGTATTAGACTGCTAAAATGGTTTTGTAATATATTATGGGTTTATTGTCTACCACTTGGATCACACTGATATTCTCTCTCTCCTATCTAATAACTCCAGAGAGACAGGAGGGCCGGGCCATACAGGGAGATCACACAATCACCTATGATTGGCTATACATAGCAATGTACTACAATTATATAACAGTTTCTTACGATGAGAGATCCCCAGAAAAGAAGACCAGTTATAACAAAGAGCAGTATAGGTAGTGCTTGAACTGTGAGCACGATGCCTAACAGGAAAGTCATCACACCGATCATTTTCTGCGCCGTCTGTGAGAGAGAAAAACAACACAGGAAGTGTGAGTATGACAAGAGAGACACATGAAGTTGATGAAGAGCTGGAGTGCCGTCCAGAACGAGACTGGCACCTCCAGCTGATCGTGACATTATGAGGACCCGAGTGAGAGTCAATACATTTTTTTCTGTGCAAAGAAAACAAAAATACCATAATTTACTCAACTATTTTTTTCCACCATTTTATAGAGTATTACAATAAATGGACTGTTTTACCAAAGTATTAACCACGTTTCTGGATCTGGATCATTTTAGTTAATGTGCTGTCTATCTGTCAGAGTCAAATGGCTCTCTGATATCATCAGAAAAACCTTAATTTGTGTTTGGAACGGCATGAAGGTAAGTAACTAATGACAGAATTCCTCACCCCAAGGGCTTTCGGTTGTCCTTTCAGAAATGCCTGAATTCCTTGAAGAGGTGAAGATCCAGCCGCCTGCTGTACATAAACAGGCGCAGGAGCATTGGTCAGCGTCGTAACAGGAGCTGTTTGTGTTGCTGGCTGCAGCTGGATGATGAGTGTTGAAGAGGTGGGTATGACAGTCTGAGACATTCTGCTTTCTCAATCTCCAACTGACCTGGACAAAACCATCAAAACATGTAGACAATATGATTATGAAACAAATCATAATTTAAAGCTTTTAGCAGATGCTTGTTTACAAAGACATTTAGAAAGTGACTTAAACGCTCCCCTATTCATGCTGGAATATGTCCTCTTTTATAATAGCTGATGAATTTACCACATTGTTTACAGATAAAATCATAACAATCAGCAGTCAGTTCTCAGCCTCTCACAGGATCTCCATCCAATCACATCCACTGCTAACACTCCTTTCTCATTCTCCACTTCTGCTCTACTCTCAGTCACAGAGGCCTTGCGGACTGCTAAAGCTGACTCCAAATCAGCAGTACTTATTCTGCTGGATTTATCTGTGGCTTTTGACACTGCCAAGCATCAGATCCTCCTGTCCACCCTCTAATCTCTAGGCATCACTGGGATTCCACCTCACAAGGGTTTTTCAGGGTGGCCTGGGGAGGAGAGGTTTCCAAAACACATCAACTGGTCACTGGGGTTCCTCAGGGGTCGGTCCTTGGACCCCTCCTCTTTTCGACCTACACTATATTACTAGGACTCATCATAAAAGCCCATGGCTTCTCCTACCACTGATAACACACAACTCTATCTTTTTTGAACCAGATAATCCAAAGATATTGGCATGGATGCCATTGTTTGGTTGCTGTACCCCTGGACTGGCCACTTGATGGCGCTCTCGGCTTTCACTGTTGCATGGCATGAGCTCTATTTTCCATTGTACTTTGTCCAGTCTTTTCTGTTTGAATTATAAACAGCAGTAACTCATTGACATATCATTATTTATATCTATTTATCACTTTCATTGGTGCAGTATTGTTTTGTTGTGTTTTCTGTTACCCCGTTTTACCTTTTGACTGTTTCTTTGTTTTTGAATTTTAATTATGAGCCACTAAACTGGCATGTCGTTCCATAAATCCGACTCCGGACCACGTGGAATGAATAGACCCCCACACTGTGCCATTCTTTGGGGTGCTGACACTGATTTGCCTCCATATTGTGAAGTCCTTTGGGGTGCTGGCACTGATCGGCCACCATATGGTGCCGGTTTTGGCAGTGAAGTTCACCGTATGGCCAGGCGAGAGCCAGGCATGAGAGGATAGTCTCTCGGCTTCCCGGTTAAGTACAGGACATAATCAAAGCCAATAGAGAACACCTGGAAACACGGCTGGCAGGGAGTGAACACTAATGAGGGGGCAGAGTTACAGATTGGGTAAGAACACAAGGGACACGGCATGAAAACAAACAAAAGCACATGGTCAAGGTAAACAAACACAGAGCATGCCGGAGCATACTGGAGTGACAGAATCAGTGATTCAGTGAACTATTTATAAGGGCTGTCATTTGCTTTGCTTCATAATTTGAATTAATCGATTGAATGAGTCATTAAATGACTCAACACAGGGATTTTCTACTACTTACTGGTGTGTTTTCTTTTTTAAACATTTAGAGCAATGTTTTAGAAATTATTATATATTTCACTATTTGTATTTAAGTTTGTTGCATTGAATATTTCTTTCTAAAGCTACTAATTTTAGCTACATTTTGTAATGTCTATTCAGTTTTGGGTATTTTTTGGATTATATTTAATTGTTACATGTACATGTTAATTCAGAATTCTCATTAATGTGAGATTAATTTGATTAATCGATTGCCACATTATGTAATTAAATTACAACAACCATCACTTGAAAGCCCTATTAAAAACAAAAAATAAAAAAACATCCCCCTCTCTCTTGACTTGAACAAGAAACATACAAACCTGACTTGACTTCAAACATACAAACACACACTAAAATCGGGACAATTATATGCTATTTTCAATTTACATGTTGCCCCTTGTATATTATTAAATTAATTTTCATTGCTATGTGAATGATACTCAACAATATATTCCGACAAGATCAAATGAAATTTCTAAATTATCGAAAAAATTGAAAAGATGACCAATAATTTTCTCCTATTAAACTCAGAAAAGACAGATATATTACTTATTGGACCATGAAATTGTACACAGAATCTCTTGGATTGCAATTTGCAACTAGATGGTTGTACCGTTACTTCCTCTACAGTAAAAAATCTTGGTGTTATAATAGACATCAACTTCTCTCTTAAAAAAACATCTTTCCCATGTTACAAAAACAGCATTCTTCATTCGTACAAACAGTAGTCAACATTCAAAGTGGATCAAAATCTTTCATCAAAGTTGTCCTAAAAAAACAAACAAAAAAAAACAATACCTATACTGCCCTACAAAGGCAAAAGACCTTAACTTACTAGGGTGTGGAACTGAGAAAAATGACTTTAAAGATTTTTTGTTGTCCAGCCAAATTAATTATAGCTAGGACACTGGAAATC
>JAUCNO010001091.1:405740-419107 GCA_032353835.1 Enteromius viviparus
CACATCTCTTTACTCTGGCTTACACATAACACACTGGAACACATTTATTAATCAAATCCGTTAAAGGATTGTTAGGCCGCATTAATTAGATCAGCTGGAACCGGGAACACTCCCCTTAACACATGATGTACTTGTTACATCAAATAAAAGAATGGCATCTACGCTGATATTAGCCTGTCTCTCTCTAATTCTGTTCCTCAGTCCAAATCCAGATCACCTGGATGAGCTCTGTGGACAGATCACCAGATCCAGATGCACACACACACTATAAGTCCTTATACAATCTAACGTGATTAAAATTAAACTGGAAATTAGGTGCCGGGCGTCCAGCCAGAGGAGAACTGGACCCAACTAAGCCTGGTTCTCCCAAGGTTTTTTCCCCCATTTTTTCTCGCATGGATGGGGTTTGGTTCCTTGCCACTTTTTTTTTTTTTGAACTAGGTATTGCAGTCCAAATTTTAAATACTGGAGAGGGGTTTTTCACCGGGCCCCTCCTTTTCAGACTCAGGTTGCCGTGATTGAGGACATCAACAGGAACAAAAGCACATGACAATGAATTAAATGAAATGCACTGCCAAGCAGGCAACCTGTATGCTGAAACACTACTGACTTCGTGATTGAGAGCTAAATGGAGGGTGGCGCTTCAGGCCAAAATAAAACATGACAACCTAAACATCAGTTGAGGGCTGCAACTGCGCTTTTTAAACAAGAATACCCAGTATGTACTACTGCTGTCTGTGATACGAGTAATTGAAATTAACATGTTTTCTTAATGCCTGTTGAACATAACAGAGACATTTTATGATTATTTCATCTCTTACATACAGTTCCTTTAATAGTTTGGTAAACAATTCTTTATTTTAACCTAAAAGGGGCCTGTGTTACCTCATTTACTAACATGAGCTCATGATTTGTGCACACATCTTCATATCAAGACTTTACTTGAAGGGGCCTGTGGTGATTAACTAATTTTTAACTATTAATTTAATAACATTTTCATGAAGTTATTTGTACAATGTAGAGTAAATGTTGAAGACATGCACTAAGCCAAATGCAGAACAGCTTCATAATAGGCACACTGTTTCGTGTTGAGGTTTTGTCCAAACCAACCATCGAAAATACCCTCTCAGCATCAGCATTAGAATGTGGAAGCACTAAAAACAAGGCTGCAATCTTTGATAGCCTCCCAAATTGGTTCATTCCAGGGGCCTCAATTTCTCAAATATTTTCCCTTCATCATAATTACTAATGAGCAAGTCATGTTGTGTGCAAAATATTTCTTACCTCGTTCTTTATTGTGGACATTCACACTCAGCTCTTAGCTGCACATCAATAAATCTTGCATGCTTCAGGAGAGCATCTTTCAACGGGAGTTTATCCATGGCATACTCCACAGCTCCGACCAAAAAGGCCAGTACTGCCTGCTGGAATTGTTGAGCCTTCTGTGATGTGACCTCTTCAGCCTCAAGGAGCCTGTTTAGCGTAGCTCTGGTAGTGAAACCCAAATTGAGTTTTTCTCCTATCAGTGAGACAGAAGACATAGATAAAGCTAGTCAAATACAGGCATCCTATAGGATATCTCCGGGTTATACAAGTGTTACGTTTATTGTCATATACACATAAATAACATTTATCAGTCATGAAATTTGTTGTGCTCAAAGTAATCTCAACTTTACAGATTTTTTGAAATAGAAAGTAGATAATTTTGCGATAACTACCGGCTGCCTGTATATTATCCCGCTTATTACACGGCTACTTGCAACATAAGAAAAAATAATGAACATGAATATGAATTTGAAACATTTTATTGGCGTATTTGTTTTAAATGATCATTTTCTTCCTTCCGCGAAACGATATAGTACCACGTGACTAACATTTAACCGTACGACAATTTATAACATCAACATATGAATATATAACAACGGATGTATTTTAGTTATTTATTGCACCTCGTGTTTTCTAGTGTTTGACACAATATGGCACCAAACGGTAATCTTTGTTGGCGCGGAGGGATTTTAACACACAAGTAGTAGCTATGCGTTATTACTTTGTAATCTTTGTTGGCGCGGAGGGATTTAAACACACAAGTAGTAGCTATGCGTTATTACTTTGGAACGGTTATTATTCGAAAAGAACGAACCTGCAAATATATCAACTGACCAATCAGAATCAAGCATTCCAGAGAGCCGTGTAATAATTTAAGTTGAAGGATTAATTCTAAAAAGTGACAAGTGTGCCATTTAGGAAGGTGAAGATGGTTGAGTAAAGTTCAGCATTCTGATGGCTTGAGGATAGAAGCTGTCTCTGAATCTACTAGTGCTGTTTCTGATGCTCTAATATCTTCTACCAAATGGCAGAGTGGTGAATATATTGTTATTGGGATACCATACTTTTAAAAATGTTGTATCCATATTCCATCATCAGAAAGACCACTCAATCCATAGAAAAGGTGTATTTGTTGTGAATAAGCATACAGTGGGTCCTTGTAGGGGATGTCATGGACTTCTCCTCCTCGTAGTGCTGGTGGTGTCATGAACCTCGAACAGAGTTTCTTGATGAATTTGGTCATCTGCAAAATGTAATGTCAAAAAAAATTTAAATGCATTATTAATGCAATTGCTACTCAGTTCAGTGACTATGAGTAGATTTAAGTTTAGATAATTAAGTTATTTTTTCACTCTGTACAAGTAATTTATCAAGGGACACAGAATCAAAAAATGTCAGCTCTTTTGAAATTAGATAGCTTTAATTGTCTTTCTTCACAAAGTAACAACCTACATTTCACAGGGGTGTTGCACTTAAGAAAGGAGACATCAATATAGCCAAAAATAGCCCAACCCTCCCATTTACCTCTTCATACAGCTGGAATATGGATGCCTTTTCTCTCTGGAGAAGGAAGCTGCTTTGATACAATCTGTACTGTGAAAAGCCCTACACAAATATACTTGACTTGACTTACTTAAAGATTTGGAGTAGCTGGTGAGTGGGCCAAACCACTGCAGAATGCGGGTGATGCACATCTCCAAACTCAGCCACCTCACAGAAATGTACAGCAGCATTTCCATATAATCACTGCCATGGTGTTCACAAAATTCTGGTAAAATATGTAAGAAAATCAAACTAAATTAACCCAATTTTTCCTCAGTTTGGGTGTATAACACTGGAGCCAATTGAATTACAAACCTTTCAAGTTACCTTTACAGTTTGTGCTGCCCTTAAACCAGTAGCCAAGGTCAACCACAAGGTCCTCAGTGTCAAATCCAGATATCTGCAGAACATGATATGAGCGCAAACATATATTATGTCATTATATAGCAAATTATTTACTTCACCTTAGCTTAACAGATATTTAATGGAAAGCAAACATGTTGAAACTTACTTCCAAAAACCTTTTCCCAGCGTGTTTAGCAGTGTTATGGATTATATGGCAGGGGCATCCTTGAATGTTAATGCTGGGATTTTCCTTTTTAACCAATGGTGGTTTGTACAAAGCTCTCCATTGCGGCCTTCTGTCTGCACTCAATTTAAAAAAAAAAAAATCACGCCAAGGCGTATCAGCTTTCCCATTCAGATTTTTTTAAGGGTTCCTCCAAAAGCCAGAAAAGAGACTTCGGATCTTCTGATCGCTTAACATTAAAAATTCCCCAAACCTTCCTATGTTCCTATAGAAAATCGACAAATCAGAAATGTCCAATTTTAAGGGGTCCAATAAAAAAAAATAAATAAAAAAAAGTCCTATCTAACCTCAGATTTTTAAGCTTGTGCAAAATCATAAAAGCAACAGCACACCATCTAAAATTGATTGAACCACTTAACAGCAGGAGGATCGACACATGCAAATTTGTACCATAGAGATGATGCTATTAAATTGTTTATAATTAAAATACGACCTCTATACGACATTTTAGGAGATAACCACTTCCATTTTTCCAGACAACCTTTTATCTTTTCAAAAGTCCCTTCCCAGTTCTTTTGCATCGTAACATCATCTCCTAAAAATACACCTAAATATTTCAAACCTGATATGCCTCAACTTAACCCTTCTGGTAATTTCGGTCTATTATTTTTCCATTTACCAAATAACACAGCATTGCTTTTTCCCCAGTTTACCCTCGCAGATGACAACCCTTCAAAAGTCAGCAGTAATTTTGACAAAGTCTGTATATCATTCTGCCCACTGACCATGACTACCACATCATTAGCATATGCCGACAGTAAAAGATTCCTTTCACAACCTGGCAGACACATACCTTGTAGCTTAGCCCTCAGAGTACAAAGCATGTAGGTTTCTACTTTGGCCATTCTTCTTTTCCATTTTAAAAACGAACTTAGAGGGCGCATCCATTTGATTTGTGCTCTGAAACCGTGATCTGACCAGAGCCCCCTGCGTTTTTAAACCCAGCAGATAAGCCAGCCATGCCTTCTTATTAACCAAGGTATTAACAAGACTACTGGCACCAGTTGACTCAACCAAATCCTGAAATTTTAAAATCTCTGCCTCCAAGGTGTTCATAAATAAAACTCTAGCGACGTCTCTAGCATACTGTATACCCAATTGTTTAATTTGAGCTTTTCCAAAATCCCACCATTGTCTTACAGAAATAAAACATTCTTTAGTATTTCTATACTCGCGCCAAAAACTTTTAAACATTTCTTTAAAACGGTTGTCACTTAGTAAATTAACAATCAGCTGCCAGTAAGCACTCTTTGATTTAATACCATTCAAAAAAATTGAAACTTGCACCATGCTATGATCAGTGAAGCTCAACGGGGTGATTACACACTTTTTAATAATATTACACTAATGTTTAAAAATGTAAAATCGACCTAACCGAGGTAAAGAAATAGTAGTATCACGAACATGAGTCCAAGTATACTGTGTTTCTGAGTCCCATTGAGCCTTCTCCAAATATCACATAAGTCATGTGTCTTAAGTAATTGAATTAACCGATTGCGTGATGGCTGATGTGGTTCGAGATGATTCCTGTCCAGGCTTGACTCAGTACAATTAAAATCTCCACCCAAAAATAAATAATCCTCTGCACAACTTTTCTGCATTACAGAACAAAGGGTACTCAAAAACACCATTCTTTCAACAGCTGAGGTAGGAGCATAAACACAAATAAAAGTCAAGGTGTATTTATCAAAAGTGGCTTTTACTTTTAAAAGCCTACCCTTGACTAATTCCTCTACCTGATATGTGGATGGATTAAAATTTTTGTTAAAAAGAATGGCCACCCCTCCACTAAGTGAGGTGTTATGGCTCAAAACTGAGACCCCATCCCATTCAACCGCCCAATCAGCAGCATTCCTTAGATCACTGTGTTTCTTGCAACAAGGCAACATCAATTCTTTTCTGTTTGATTATCTCAAATACTTCAATTCTTTTAACCTTAATCCATTCACATTTATTGTTGCAATATTAATTACACAAATGTTGAAAAGAAGCTAAACAAACCAAAAGACTATGCACTTTTTATCAAAAAACTAGATCTTTTCTTCATTCGTATCAATAGAAGAGAGCTGCCTCACTATCTTTTTTAGCCGATAAACCTCCCTATCTGTAAACAACCCTTCTGACATAAAAAGTCTAACTTTGTCAATAAATTGTTTTCTGTCTGGAAAGTACATCCCTACATTCACCCCTCTCTTATTTTTAGTCACTCTAAGAAAGAGCTTGATATCATCTACCTCATAGTTGTAGGAAAAAACACTCTGAGATAATGTCACACTAAAGTCAGAGGACTCACTACCACTTTCCATGCCATCATCACCTTGTATATCTTCCACATCCGCCTTTTTTGCCTTACTAGCTTGAAAATCAGCTTTTTTCCTCTTTACGGGGACTTTGAATTGATTTTGTTCCATCTCTGCATCAATGTCACCCAGTTCTAATTCAGAAGGTAAAACGTCATCTACAACCTCTTCTCTTGCCACTCCTTCTTTCACAGCAGACTTATGAACTAACTCCTTAGTGTTATCTGAAGTGTTACCTTCAACCGTAACTTCAGAGGTAACGTTAGTTATCGGCGCTGTCACCTCCTCACTCCCTGTCTCACGCGGTTAACCAGGTGTAAACATACCTTCAATCACTATTCCATTCTCAACCAGCTCGTTTGCTTTTTCTACTGAACTGAGAAAGACAACTGTCCCAACATGCCCCACAAATTCACCCACCGCCAAACAATCCTCCACACTCACCGCAGACGCCACTTTCACACCGTGACGCCATGTGAGATAACTCAAATCCCGCGCACCTGCGCTCGCCATGGTGCCTCTACACCCACACCCCCTACCAATACACACACACCCCTTAAAAAGAAACAAATATGACCCCCAAAAAATTATAACAAAAAAAAAGATAAAAAGGAGTAAAGAAAGATAGAAAAGCTGTTTCACTCACACCACGCTCACGCCGCTCCGCACCGGAAGTGAGAGAGAGAGAGAAGTATTTGCTAGTATTTTATCCCAAATTCTTACAACTGACAAAAATAGTTGAAACACTTAGCTTGTACACTTCTTTCATGTTGAAAACACATAACCTCTTGTCTTTAATCTCTTACTTTTCAACTCGTGCAGGGAAAACATTAAGTTTCTAAAGAATCAATACAAGATAATAGACAACATGGCTTGCTTTAGTAACAGAAAATGTTTAACCTTTCAAACATGTTTAAAATTATGGGCGTAATTATTTTACTGTGAAGTTTTAAATAAAAAACATTTATTTGTTCTTTGCCAGTACACATATGGCTGGAATTAAAATTGTAACATTTCTTAAATAACAATAAAAAACAAACACTATATAATTTTTCCTATTTAGGAAAAAAACTCATTTGTGTGTGATCCCATTGAATAAGACAAAGAGTTTATTTGTTGTCTAAGCTAAAGCATGATATGAACGTTGTTAAGCCATTAACACAAGCACACTGAGGCCACTTAAACCCCCTCTTACTTTCACCATAGCATGAACATTAGAATACAACAACAATACAAATAAAACATCACCAAATCCATAACTCTTTAACACTTTGAATAAAAAAGCTTGTTCCACATGTTCTAAAGTTGTTTTGTTTTTTTCCTGATCTAACAATAACACGCCCAAATCATTCTTATAACAATTATCTCTCTTAATAAAAAATAAATGATCTATAATAGACCTGTTAGGAATGCAGTATGTTTTGTCTTTTTGGATCAGCAAACATAAACAATGCTTTAGTCTATTTGCCAAACATTTAGAAAAAATCTTATAGTCCAAGCACAACAGAGCAACTGACCAACAGTCCAAGGTCTAAAATTCTACTGGTAATCCATCAGTTTCAGGTGATTTGACTTTAGGTAGTTGTCTCATGGCCTCAAGGGGCAATTAAATTGTCCAAAACCTGCTTCTTTTTTTCTTTAAGCTGAGGTAACTCTTGAAGTAAATCTTCAATACATTCAGGGTCACAACTCTCAGCTCTATATAGTTCTTTATAAGAGTGTCCTGCCATTCTCCTCATTTCTATACGTTCTGATATCACGACGAAGATGGCACAATTATCTTTTGATGGACATGATTTATTTCAAGATTAAAAAAGAAGCTATATGGAGCATCCATATCCCTAATGGAACAGTATCACAACCTTATCAATGCTCCTTTAGCTTGTTCACGTAGAAAAACACTCAATTCTTGTCTTTTCTTGTTTAGCCCACTACATCGTACTGCCTCGTTATTATTCACAAATAGTTTTTTCCAGAGACTCAATGTCCATTTGCAAAGTTGTCATTGTCGCTTTTAACATAACTGAAGAATTAAAAGCATAGTTTTGGCAAAACATTCTTTTACTGACTTCACCCACACCCCACCATTGGCTTAGGTTTTCATGTTCTTTTTCTTCAATTTTCATATATTCCAGAACAATTTACATTTTTCACAAAAGGAGACATCCTGTAACAGCTTAACATTTAAAATCCAGTAATAGTTAGATTTAAAAAAAACTTCTTCAGATTTATGTCTAATGTAGCCATATGACGATCTGAAAATCCATTTGTTCTGATAGACGTATTAATCACCTTATTATTCCATGTCTAATAACAATTCTACCATCTGACACTTTTAGCCATGTATACTGCTTTTACTTTTTTTCATTTCTCGTTCTCCACACATCAGTTAACTGAAATTCATGAATAACGTCTAGGTTACAAACGTAACCCACGTTCCCTGAAGAGGGGAACGGAGACGTTACATTTGGGAACTCGCCAGAGAGATCTGCTTTTAGCTTTTACTAAAGGCCAATGAATATCGGTGTGCACTGATTGCGCACAGGTGCACCTTATCACTGCGTGAGTATAAGAGGGCGCGCGCACAGTGCACCTGCAGGTTTTTGCCGGCGTCAGCGCGACCCTAGAGACGTGGCAGGAGAAAGTGTAACTTCTCTGTTCTCTCCTTCAGGAAACGTGGGTTACGTTCGTAACCTAGACGTTACCCTTTCAGTCGAATCACTTCAATGTTACATATGGGAACACCCATGGAACAGGCCACAATCTAGGGCTGCGTTATGCGGAGATCCCCTGCCAACTGGCGAGACATTTTTAGCTTTTCCAGTTCGTTAGCAGAGAATCTACTCGCAACCTTCTCAACCTCCCCACGGCCCGTATGAGGGGCGACAGGGTTACTTTCAGTGGTGCTGAAACAAGCGGTTGAGGGCGGAGCGCATGAAGTTTTTGGAACTAACACGAGACAATAAAGATTCAATATATCGATAAGAATATGGATATAATTGAAGATAAACCTTGTGTAGACCGTGGATATAATTTATGCTACACCTCTGGCGAAGGAGACCAGAGGAAGCACAGCAGGAGCTACTCCACTCTAGTCCGACTGCGGGGCAGGGAGGACTCAGGTTTACGCACATTAAAGGCAAGCTGAGAATTTAAGCGCGGGTTCCGTGGAAGCGACGCAGCAAGCCGGCACGAATCGGTCAGCTCGCTCACCTGCTGTCCTGATCAAGAACACGAGAAGACACGGCCTCTACGCAGAGGTCGCAAAACCTGGTGAAGGGTTGTGTGTCGCCCAGCCTGCAGCTCTGCAGATATTCGCTAAGGAGGCGCCATGAGCCAACGCATGCTCTCAGTCCGATGGGGCAAGGCTCTCCCTGGTATAAATAAGCCAGGGAGATGGCGTCTACCACCCAGTGAGCCAACCTCTGTTTGGTGACAGCATTCCCTTTCTGCCCACCACCGAAGCAGATAAAAAGCTGCTTAGATTGTCTAAAGCTCCGAGTTAGGTCGATGTAGAGGCGCAGCGTGCGTACAGGACACAGTAACTCTAAGGCTGGGTCTGCCTCCTTCCGGGTCAGAGCTTGCAGGTTCACCACCTGATCGCGGAAAGGCACGTAGCCAGGGCGGGGTCTCAGGATGACGTGAGAATCAGCCGGGCCGAACTAAAGGCACTCTTCGTCGACAGAGAAGGCTTGCAGATGCCCTACCCTCTTAATGGAGACCAGCTCTATGAGAAGCGCTGTCTTCAGTGTCAGAAATTTTATTTCTGCTGACTGAAGCAGCCCGAAGGGAGCCAGCCGCAGCCCGGTTAGGGCGACGGCTAGGTCCCAAGAGGGCAAAAGATGGTCTCAGGGGGTTCACCCGACGTGCACCTTTAAGGAATCTGACGATGAGCTGACGCTTTACGAGGGACGCGCCCCCTACTGTGTCATGATATGCGGCTATGGCAGCGACATAAACTTTGAGAGTCGAAGGGGACAGCCTGCGCTCCAACTTCTCTTGCAGGAAGGAAAGCACAACTGCAATCGTGCATCTCTGTGGGTTCTCGCAACGTGAGGAACACCATTCGACGAACAGACCCCATCTCTGAGCCTGATCCTGCCTCGTAGAGGGGGTCGCGCTTGAGTTATGGTATCTACAACAGCGCTGGAAAGCTGGAGAAGTCTGCCGCCCAGAGGCCACATGTGCAGGTTCCAGAGTTCGGGACGCGGATGCCATATGGTGCCCATCACCTGAGAAAGAAGGTCCTTCCTCCAGGAGATTTTCCAGGGAGGGGCTGCCGCGAGGAACACAAGGTCTGCAAACCAAGTCAGGGAGGGCCAGTAAGGCGCTACTAACAAGACTCGTCCTCCCTGATCTTGCACAGTGTCTGTGCAAGGAGGCTCACTGGGGGAAAGGCGTACTTGAGCCCCGGAGGCCAGCTGCATGCCAGCGCATCCCTGCCGAGCGCCCGAGGGGACTCGTGGAGGGGATAAAACAATGGGTCGACTCGGGGGAGGCAAAGAGGTCTATCTTGGCCTCTCCGAAGTGACTCCAGATCAGCTGGACTACCTGGGGGTGGAGCCGCCATTCTCCAGGGTGGGTGGACTGCCGTGAGAGCTGATCCGCTGCACGGTTGAGTAGCCCTGGAACATGAATAGCGCGCAGCGATTTCAGCCGCTTGTGACTCCACAGGAGCAGATGGCGGGCGAGCTGAGACATACGGCGGGAGCGTAGACCACCTTGTTTGTTGATGTACGCAACAGCCCCAGTGTTGTCCGTCCAGACCAATACGTTTTTGTGGCGCAGTGCAGGAAGAAAATGATGCAGCGTGAGAAACACTGCCATCAGCTCTAGGCAATTGATGTGCCAGCGCACTCGGACACCTGTCCAGGGACCCAAGGCTGCTTGCCTGTTGCATACAGCACCCCAGCCCGTGAGAGAGGCATCCGTGTTCACCACGACATGCCTCGATACCTATCCTAGGGGTACCCTGACCCGTAGGAAAGCAGGATTGTTCCACGGGCTGAAAAGGCGGCGACACTCGGTGTGCCAAGGTGCCCATCTCGGGACCCGATCGTGTAACCATCGCTGAAGCGGTCTCATATGTAACAAGCCCAGCTGCGTAACCGCGGCTGCAGCTGCCATATGCCCCATGAGCCTCTGAAAAGTTTTGAGAGGAACTGCTGTTTTGTGCCTAAACGTATCTAGGCAGTTCAGCATGGCCTGCGCACGCTCGTTGGTGAGGCGCGCAGTCATTTCGATCGAGTCCAGCTCCATACCGAGATAAGAGATCCTCTGGACTGGGGAGAGTTTGCTCTTCTCTCGGTTGACCTGAAGACCCAGATGGCTGAGGTGCCAGAGCACTATGTCCCTGTGCATGCACAACTGATCCGTCGAGTGAGCTATTATTAGCCAGTCATCGAGATAGTTGCGAATGCCTATCTGCCATAGCAGGGAGAGGGCACCTCGGGGAAGACTCGGGGAGACAGGGACAGGCCAAATGGTAACACGCGATACTGGAATGCTCGACCCTCAAACGCAAACCGCAGAATGGGTCTGTGGCGAGGCAGAATCAAAACATGAAAGTACGCGTCCTTCAGGTCGATGGCAGGCGTCTCCCCGTGGCACGGGAAGAGCGCAAGAGGAGCCTGCTCACGAGTGAGAGGCGGGACCTCAACACAGCCAAAGTCATCCGCTCGCAATGAGAGCAGTGACCTTCCATGAACGCCGCCTGAGCGTGTTCTCGGCCCAGGCATGACAGACAGCGCTCGTGACTGTCCGACGAGATGAGGAAACTTCCACACCCAGAAACGCACGGCTGGATCGACATCCCACTATAGAATGTGTCACCAACCATAGAAAAATTGCTCTTTTTCCTGGTCGCCCAGGGAAGACCCAAACGCAGCAACTCCGTGCACTCAGGGGTCTATGCTCACTGGATATGTCGAAGACTGGCACAGCCGGCCTTGAAAAAGGCCACCAGCTCGCAGTATCCGCTGACATCTGCTCAGAAACGCTGTCAGACGAGAGAGCAGGTCTTGCGGGAACTTCTTCAACGATCACCTTCACCTTTCTCGTAGAACCACTTGAAAGCCCAGGAATCTCCAGCTCCAAGCAATGGCTCTGAAGCGAAAAGCAGGTTTTGGAGCAGGTGTTGGAGTTTTCATCTTTCACCTGAGCACAATCAGTGCACACCAATATTCATTGGCCTTTAGTAAAAGCTCAAAGCAGATAGGTCTCTATGGCAAGTTCCCATATGTACAAATAATTTCTATAGTCAATCTGTTTTTTTTTTTTGTTTGTTTTCTTTTTTTTTCTTTGGATTGGTTTGAAACAACTCGAGGGTAAGCAAATTATGACAGAACTTTTTGGTAAACTATCCCTACCCCCCAAAAAATGTTTTTTTTTTTTCCCGTCCGTAGAATAGTGCATATATACATACAATTAAGTGGCATTTATTTAATGCACAAGATTTTTCATCTTTCATCCTACCCCCTCTTTCTCTCTCTCTTTCTCTCTCTAATATTGTGGCACTAATATACTGGTAGTTACAAAGTTTTTTTGTTCGTTTTTGTGTACTTTTATCTAATCCTACTGGGAGAAGGGTATGTGGAAAACCTTGATCTAAGGCAACTAAAAAAAAATAAAACATATATGGGCTCCTTTTTATTTTGTTTGTTTTTTGGTCATGGTGGTTGTGCTATAACATTACTTAATTGATTTCAGGTGCGAGTCTGCAATTCATATTGATGGTGATAGGTGCGAGAAAATAACTAAAAGACAATAAATAGACAACATTTCAAATATTTATAGATTCATATACCACTTTATATAATGCATTTGGTTTTAAAGTAGTTTCACAGAAATGCACAGAAAAATAACTGATACATTTGCAAACATCATCAATAATTTAAATTAAATTTCAATTGAAAGGCTTTGCACCAAACCATAGTGTTATTATTTAGCTCAGTTTAATTAACTGTTCCTTTAAATTAAGTTCTACTAATTTGTTTCATAACAGATTATCTTTGCAACATTGACATGCTGTTGCAAATTAAATTTAACTAAAAAGCAGCTCTTTAGGATACAAAATACTGTATTTATTTAGCTTCATTCAGATTAATATCAAGTCAGCTTAGTTTTGTTTCAAGTCATACAATAGAATAGAATAGAAGAGAAGAGAATAGAATAGAATAATAGTATGTTGCAGCATTCATCAGCTGTGAAACAAATTTAAATCAGTTATAAAGCCCTACAGCATCATTATATTACATGTTGTCCTTTAAAACTACATGCAGCAACAAAGAAAAGGTGGGATCATCGAGTCTGACTAGCACAGACTATCTACTTTTGAGATAATTCCTTTTAAAAAGAAATGGTCAAAATAGCAATTTAGTAACCTTTCTATGCCATGATTTGAAGTAAATCTTTATCACTGACAACTATATGTGGGAAACTGAGCTGAAAAAAAGACATCTCGCAAACCAACTACTTCCACAACCAAATATTATTTACTTTGATTGATAACATGATCTGCTGAGTAGAATTATGTATTGTCAAGTCAAGTCAAGTCACTTTTATTTATATAGCGCTTTTAACAATACAGATTGTAGCAAAGCACTGAACAT
>JAUCNO010001091.1:448121-462587 GCA_032353835.1 Enteromius viviparus
TCTGGAAAGCGCCCTGGGCACCTTTAGGTTGTTGTATGGCGCTATATAAATAAAATTTGATTTGATTTGATTTGATTTGACCTCTACGTTGTGAACTTCAGCATTGTATAATGCATAAAACGTTGTCTTCTTGACATGATGTAATCCATGTGGAGATTGTACTGTTTGTGGGCGGGGCAAGTTGTTCGAGACGTAGAACGTGGGTGGGCATTATGCAAGTATGTTACTTAGTGACGTGGATCCATAACAGAGAAAGATTTTAATTGCTACATAATTACAGCTACATAACACTAGAAAGTGTAAGTGTAAGTGCAAGAAAGATCATATTCAAAAGGATATATAGGCACTTTAAGATTAAATGTTTTATTGTAGCTAAACTGAAAAACTAAATGATAAATGACCAAAAGGAACAGAGAATAATGTGCCCCATGAGGATTCTTGTCTTTGTACTGATGAACTCAGAACTTGAATTGAGTCTCCATGATCCTGACTCTCAAGACTATTTCCTTAATTAACATGCCACAAAGGAAGAGGAAGTGTCTTTCCGGTGGGTCTCCTTTTCTCTAGTGTTTAAGTTGTTTATGTGAGTGATCTTATCTGGGTGACAAGCCAACAAGAACCAGTGTGATGGATGGAGTGCTGCAGTAAGTGCAGCACAATGAAGCACTGGCAAAGTGAAGAGAGGGAGGAATGACCTTTCATGCTGGAATCATCATAGTCATCTAAGATGTGTAATCAGTCAAGTCGGGTGTATCTTTGAGTTTTGCAGAGTGGACGATCATTGGAATCCTTCTATTCTCTAAATCAAATTGTGTGTCCCTAATTCCCCACCACTAATATCCAATCGAGGAGGACATTTGATGGACTCCGTATCCTGTAAGTCTTCCCAGGACTCTTTTTGCTGCCTGACCTTTGAACACACCCTCAAATAGGGTATGCAGTCCAGATGCTGAGCCCCCTGGTAGGGGTCTCCGCTGCACAGCTGCAACACCACCAGACATCATGGGCCGGGAATGTCTGACTAATCGAGGAACAGGACCACAAGCAGATGTGCTGAGTCTGCTAAGTAATGTAACATACACTTGCGCACTTATACAAGCGTACTCCTCCCATCCCATGATTTAATCATTTATCAGAATGATTTTTATAAGGCTGACACAGCATACATGACTGTGAATGTCTTAAGAATGGAAACAGACTGACTCTTTTGACTTACTTTACTCCTCCCTGCTGAAAAGACTAGCATGGGATTGGATGCTGGGATGCAGGTTTCTACACTAAGGTTCGAAATAAAGAAAAGTAAGTCTTACGCAGGGGTGCAACTCTGAACTGAAAACAAGTTTTGTTGCAAAACTACTTTCGAATTATTGTATTTTCATCATACCACACTGACATAACATATCAGAAAGTTTAATAGACTTAGGCCGGTGACACACTGGATGCGTGGCGGCTGCATCGTGTTTTCTGTGTCTTTACACACCAGAACCGTGCCTGACGCGGCGCTGGCGCGCTGCTGCTGCTATAGGTGACATATGGGGAGAGAGTTGTGGAAGGCTATACTTCATGTTAATATAAATATAACATAAATATAAAGCCTACTGATAAAGGACACCGTCAACAGCATTGACGGCAAAATAGACTGTTTGACAGGTGCAATATTTGAAAATCGATAATTATTTGTATTTTTTTATTTTTAAATTACATATATATCTGAATTTATGTCAACCTATAAACTTTCCAACATCAAAATATCATTAATTAATGTGTATTTGCGTACAAAATGACATTAAACATATTTTCCTATTCTATTTTGCCTGGAAACGCTTCCAACACGCTTGCATGTCGCGTGAAAAATAGGCGTGGGTTCTATTTCTAGCAAGCACGCGTTTTCCGCGCGGCTCTAACCTGTTAACATGGGAGCCGAAATAAAAACGGACACGCCACACAGTTGAGATGCTCATGCCACGCATCCAGTGTGTCACTGGCCTTACAGTTTTGGCCAAAAATAAAAAAAAAAAATTGCGATTTTCTAAGTGAATAAAAAAAGATAACTATAATGCATGGCGGAAGAGCACTTCGCAGCACTTCGACCTCGGCGCAGTAATATCATCACTCCTGAAAACTTCCCCTCTTCCTCTTCCTCTCACGTTCAACAATACAACCAAGGAGTGATGATATTACTGCACCGAGGTCATATGTAAACTTTTAAACATGGTAATTTTTATAAATTCAACTATTGTTTTCTCCTTTGGACTATATTCTCTAGAGATGAAACAGTATGCTCTTCAATTTTTAAGCTGGTATTAATTTTAATAATTACCCTTTTCATCACCAGCATACGAGAGGCATTTCAGGATAGTTATTGATTGAATGTGTGTTTATGCAATAGGCTCTGCCGCAAACGGCACCCTAAGCCTTCATGATTGTTCAAACTTTGTGAAAATAGCTGTGTTTACATGAACCCTAATGATCCGATAGAAATAGGACTATAAGCACAATCAGAACAATAAAGTGACATGTAAACACGTCAATTTGAAGTAATCTGTTAGGACGGAGTTCCTCTGTGCTCCTGCAGAGGGCCCTCCATCCAGTTCTCCATTACAGACATTGGACTTCATTTCCCATCATGCATCACTGACTCGCACCTGTTCATGATTTGCTTTCACACACCAGCAGCTGTCCCTCATCACCACACCCCTTCTCGCCTGCATTTAAAGCACACACTCTAAAAAATTATTCAGGGGGTTAGTAAATATAATTATAATTCTAAGTTTGATGACCTTGATTAAATCATTGAAAATCCCAAAAGTGTTATCCTGAGTTGAAAATACTGAAAAGAATGCTTTAATTTTCAACACCTGTTTTTGAGTTGAACTGGGCTCTTTTGTTCAAGTTAATTTCAAAGAATAAATTCTGTATTTGAAACACAGGATATATTATTTAAATCTACTCAATATATCTCATAGAAATGTACTCAAAATAACTGAGACACTGGTATTCATACTTATCATTGTCTTGAACTGTAATTATTAATGATTCAAAATCAATATAATTTTGTCCCCCAATACTAACTTAAAACTTTGAGTAAGACTGATAACCTTTGACTTGTTTCGCACGTGACGAGCATGGTCTCATGGGAGATTTTCTGCACGTTGAACGACACAGATACGCATCCAAAGCAGTTGGTAACTTTGCAGGTAAGTGACCAATTCTTATAATAACGCCGTTTTTAACCACACCGTTCTTTTATAACATGTTCTGAAGACAGCATTTGTCATTGTCTCTCACTTATTACAGCGTTTTTGTGCACGTTAATCTAAGTTTTCAACCCGTCTTCCAGTCAAGGCGGCTGAACACCGCGCCCTTTTATCCAGTCAGATTCGTTGTTCTCAGTCGGTGTCTGTGCGTTTTCTGGGTGATTTAACCGGAATGTCCTGGTACCAGCGACCGGGCCGTTTAATCGGGGGCATTTTAGGAACCAAGTGAAAGCAGGTGTACTTAGACATTTCTAGAAAATGGCCCTGTTGAGTCGCTGTGCGGGAGCTGCGGTGGTCTCTTGTGTTTTTTTTTTAATTCTCTTTCAAAAATGCACGTTATGGTCTCACACGTAACAACCTCGATTAAAATCTTGAACCTTTATACTCATTTAAACATTTTAAGAAAAGCTTTGGGTCAAGCCAAAACACCCTCGTTTCCAGTATAGTTACTCCCAATTTACATGAAGAAATATTTATTTCAATCCTAGCTAAAATTTCCAGTAAGAGATCGATGTTATGGCTGATTACTCAGTGACATGTTTTGTAATGATAAAGCTTTGATTTTTATTTTTTCAGCACCATCTTCACCACCAAGAGAAAAAAAATCAGCATCAACTACAAAGTACAGCAGGTAATTTTACTCAGATTTTACTCAGAAGACTTGATGCAGGGGCGGATCTAGAAAATTATTCATGAGGTGGCATTAAAATTATGAGGGGTGGCGATACTGAAGCAAGCATCCTTGCTTGGTTTTTGTAGATTCAAAAATCACTAAATGGTTTAAGGCTGCAGTTTGCATATCTGAACAACTCCTTTTATATAGATTTATGTCTGCATCAGTAAATTAATCTTTTGCATGCTAGAAAAGTGTATATAAGGTCTAGGTTGCAAGAAATGGTAGCTCCACTTAAAGATTTTTTGGGATTGAAAAAATAATGAATCCGATTTTTTTGTCCTCTCCCATCCAGATCAGTGCAGAGTTTACTAGGATCATGACCCTGAACCTTGAGCCAAAGTTCATGCCATCGTTGGACTTGTATTCATCTAAACTGCTGGGAGAGGTCCAAGTGCCTTAATCAAAACCTTTGAGGTAGGTGCAATAAATCTGTTTTAGGAATGTCAGTTGTTTATTTTAGCTTGTAAGATCATAGAAAAGTTTTAAGATACTGTTCTGAAAAAAAACAAAAAACACTTCAAAGCATACAAAAGAATAGCATTTGCTCAAAGATTTTGGAGCACAGTGTCCACATGAGTACCTGTGATATCATACAAATGCAACTTTTCATTTCAATGTTTGGAAATATGTGGGATAAATGTCAGCTTAAAACAGTTGTTTCTCTTTTTAAAGGAGGGTGCTGATGCTGTCTATGTTGAAGAGGCTTTGGCTGAGGAGGTGATGAAGATTTACCTGCTGCAGAATCAAGACAGGTCAGGCGAACCTACTGATGTGGGTATTGTTATTGAAGGCGTTACTGTTCTGGGCAAACTTGGAAATCTGAGCAAAGCATGTTGCTATCTGTTGGGACTGTGCTATGCTCTGGATCTGAAATACCCCAAGAATCTCAAATACACCTTTGAAGCATTTCAAAAAGTGCTCATGGAGCTGGATCCAGGAAACCTTTCTGTCAAGGTTCAAAGACTGAAAAATTACCTCTGTTCATTGTAGATAACATTTAACAGAGCTGTTCTTAAAGTGTTAGACTTGTGAAGTGACATGTAACGCTCATCAAAAGGTTCAGTTGCGGCATTACATTGTTGACATTCCTGTTCATAAAATTCATGTTTGTTCCATAAACTGTGTATTTTTGTATTAACTTTCCTAGTTCACATTAAGGTGTAAATGGAGTAAAAAAAAAGGAGTATCTTCTGTATTGTTTTTTTTTTTTTTGCGCAATATTTTTTTTAAACCTATTTTAATTATAGAAGTTTTTTGGTCACTCTTTAGTTATAAGCTTCCCATTTTTTTAAGATTCAAAATAAGATGTTCAAAAACTATGTCACAGTGCAAATATTTCTTTTCAGGATTCATATTTTTTGGGACCTTAATTTCATTTTTGTCATTTGACCTTTTCAGAAAAAGTAAAGCACTGTGTTTACTTGAGACAGTTTTATTCTTTGTATGGCATGTACATTTTTTCTTGTAGTTGATGGCATCACTATGCCAGTTTTACAGAGTTTTATCAAGCATTCCAATTGGAAAGCAAGTTTATTATATGAGGCTGTAATGACTGGAAGTTTTCCCCATGTTTTATCCACTTAATGTAGAACACATTTAAGCTCACTGTGTTCAAAAAAGGAATCTGCTAAATGTGTGATTCACAAAAAAATGCATGTATGTTTGTATATAATATACAATAATAATATATATATATATATATATATATATATATATGACTAATATATTAAATCCAGAAAAATAAACACTTAATTGTAATGAACATTTTTGTTTAAGTTTACTTTAAAATATTAAGTAAATGGAACCATTATTTAAAAACACATAACTGTAATGCTGTAAGCCATATGTGCCAAGCATTTTAAAATTTCCTATTAAATATTTTATGTAGTTTGAACTTTTGGTAACTGTTGTTTTAACTTACATTTTCAATTGTATTTACTTAATTTTGTATGTTACTGTAACATCTTTAATTGTTCATAACAACGTATTACATTTTAGTTGGATTTACTCAATTGATAAGGTGTATTAAAGAGATTTGAGTGGTTTTGCATTTACTCATTATTTTTGAGTGTAAAAGTGTTGCACAAAAAAATTTAAGTAATTATCAGTTTTAGTTTTTAGAGTGTCCCTTTGTTTGAGTCACAATTTTCGTTTCTCCTAATTTCAGTTGTCTGGAAGTGGAGGGAACTGGGTTTTCAGCTTTTCTTTTTCGAGGGGCTGTCAGAGCATTGTATCTTTTCAAGTGACTTGAATGCTTTCTCTGGAAAGAAAGGGGAAAAAACACATCATGAACATAATATCTTCACAGCAATAGATCTCAATTTCATAAATGAAGTGCACATTTTTACTGCATGTACCAAGTAGGCTGCAGAGAAGGCTGAGTAACTAGTTAGCCTACATCAATCGCAGGCTACTGTTCAAGTAGCTACCAATCAAACATATCTTGCATGTAAACCTAGTCAAATAGAAGCCTAAATGTCAGAAAAATGCATCGGCTTCCCTCGAGCAGAGTGATGATCAGTGCAATTTTACTTCGATCTGTGGTGAAACAATCTGGTTGAGCCTCAAAGTACAGTGAACACTGTAAAAGAAATCCTTCACAGGAGGATTGATCGCCTGCGAACGAATGGGGTCTGGGTATCGGACAACTGGGGCTAACAGCAGCAACTGGAGCTGAGCTGTGATACGGAGTTCTTGCAGTATTTGGAGAAACGTGGAGTATGGTTCCACCATTTCCTCCTGCTCCATGTTTACGTTTTGCGGGGCTGAGCTTCTGTCACACTCAGGAAGTACAGACAAGAGGATTAGAATCAAAAGTGTGAGTTTATTTGTGAACAAACTTAAGTAACTCAGATATGAAGCATATTTCAGGCATGGTAGCAGAAACAGCAGGTAAGTCTTTAGTAAGTATACTCAGTCTTTGATGATCAAGGGGAATGTCCTTTAGCCACGTTGCACAAGCCACCAAACCTCACACAAGATGAGAGCACAGGTTTCAGAAGAGGAGGAGCAGGTCAGAGAATGGTAAGACGTCTAACCTTAAGCTCAGCCATCGACTGAATGGCTAAGCGATCCTTTGTAGTCGGCGCCTGATGAAAAACAGGTGTTCAGAAGTCAGGTAATTGAGATCTGGTAATTAGTGCTTGTGAGTTTACAACCACACAAGTTCACCAAGTTGGTACAGTGGTGTAGGTGATCGACGAGTGTTGGCCCATCTGGTGTGTCTCCTAATGGCTCGCTGCAGGTGAGTATGTGCCGATTCCCATACCCTCTTGCTTTCCCAATACCAGAAATCCACTGCGGGAATGGAAGAAGGCTCATCGTTCCAGGGAAATAACGGGGGCTGGTAACCTAAAACACACCGGAAAGGTGTTAAACTTGTGGTGTCTTGGCGCAGCGAATTTTGGGCATATTCTGCCCATGGCAGATACTGGTTCCAGTTCTCCTGGTGGTCGTGGCAGTAGGACCTTAGGTAGCGAGATATCTCCTGGATCTTCCGCTCTGTATGGCCATTCGTCTGCGAATGATAACCTGAGGATAAGCTGATTGAGACCCCCAGCAACCTGAAGAACTCCTTCCAGAAGCGGGAGGTGGACACCTCTATCAGACACAATATCTTCAGGGATGCCGAAGTGTCTGAATACCTGGCAAAATAGGAGTTGTGCAGTGTTCATAGCTGTGTGTAAACCACGTAACGGAGTTAGTTTGCATGTCTTCGAGAATTGATCCACTACGACCAGGATGGTTATGAACCCATCTGAATTGGGTAAGTCAGTAGTCCCGATATGGGACCAAGGTCGGTCAGGAATGGATAATGGAATCAGCTTACCCTCAGGTTGACGACGTGGTGTTGTGGACATGTTGAGGACACGGAGCATCCCTTCACATACCGGTAGGTGTCTTGGACCATTTCTGGCCACCGGTACTGATATTACAGGAGTTTGACAGTGCGTTTGCCACCTGGATGCCCTGACCCTGAGGAGGTATGTACAAAGTCCAATAATTCTTTACGTTATGCAATGGGTACATACTGACGATTCTCAGGTCCTCCTGGTGGTGCTGGTTCCTGTGCTGTGGCCTGTTGTATTTGTTGGTCTATGGACCATTGGATGGGAGCAAGTAAGGTGTCCTGTGGCAGGATAGTCTCTGGATTCTCAATGACAAGTTCTGGCTGATACAGACGAGATAAGGCATCTGCCTTAAGCCCAGTTCAGACTGCACGATTATCAAAGCAGTCATGTCACAGATGTTTTCACACTGCGTGACTATCTTGGGTATCATTCAGTCGCTGCTGTGTTCACACTGTGTGATAGAGCGGTGACAGGGGGTTTCACATTGCTTGACAACGCGAGATAACCTGTGCGAGACGAGTTCTCACGTGAGACTGGGATTATTATAAAAAATAATTGCAAGCAAAATAAGCTTGTCATACAAATTGCGCTCATTTGCAAGGGCGAGTCAAAATCAGGGCTAAAATCATGCAGTCTGAACTCGGCTTTAGTGTTCTTTGTCCCTGGTCTTTAAGTGATTTTAAAATGGAACAGAGTAAAAAACAAGGCCCATCGGGTTTGACGAGGGTTCAGTCTACGGGCCTCTCGGAGGTATTGGAGGTTCTTATGGTCCGTAATGACAGTGAACGGATGTTGGGCTCCCTCTAGCTTATGGCGCCACTCTTTGAGAGCCAGCTTGATGGCGAGCAACTCTTGGTTGCCCACATCATAGTTCTGTTCAGCGACTGATAATTTTTTAGAGAAGTAGGCACAGGGATGTAAGATGGCAGGAGTGCCATGCCACTGGGGCAGGGTGGCTCCGACTCCCGTTGTAGCCGCATCGACCTCCACAACGAAAGGTAATTCAGGATCTGGGTGCTTTAAAACAGGTGCAGTGTAAAAGGCGGTCTTGAGACATGTGATGGCTTCGTTGGCTGCAGGGTTCCAGGTAATGACTTTCTTGGTTCCCTTCAACAGAGAGGTAAGAGCAGATGACACTTGGCTATAATTCTTTATAAAACTGCGGTAAAAAATTAGCACACAGTAGAAACCGCTGTAGCTCCTTCACAGTTGTGGGAACTGGCCAATCTCGGACTGCTTTTTCTGTCACCTTTGTGCAGTGATGGACGAAGTACACAGACCATTTAATTGAGTAAAAGTTGAAATACCTAGTGTAAAATATTACTCCAGTAAAAGTGGAAGTACTCCCTTTAAACGTCGACTTGAGTAAAAGTATAAGAGTACTTGAGTTCAAATGTACTTAAGTATCAAAAGTAAAAGTAATTTGGTGTAATATAGTTTGAATGTCTTGTCATGTCCTTTATACACTTAATCAAGTCAATACAATGTTTTCTATTTGTGATATCTGGTACTGATATCTTTTGAAATTATCATAAACATATCCTACTAAATGGAAACCACATGATTAGGAATAAATAGGGTGGGGGGAAACCACATTAGACACGTATTTATTTAACAATTTATTATTATTTATTTATTATTTAAAGTAATGTAGAAATCTTATTCCTTTATCACATGGCACATTGCTCTTTTACTACATCACAGCTGAGCTGTGCAATAACTTGCAAAAACATGTTTACTCAAGTTTACAAAGGTTTACAAAGGATGTCTTTTTTTCCAATTTACTAAACATGACTCCTTACAACACAGCTGTAAGTCCACTCTATAAACAAATGTTAGTGTTTGCATAAATCACACAAAAACAGAAACTAACACACCAGCAGATTTCCCTGAAGACTTACGTAGTATGTAGAACTACTAACTAGTAGTAATGTGCTATAACAGAAGAATAACAGAAATAGCACTGTTAACTGTATGACCTACCTAAAGCTAAAATATTTTTTGTTTAGTTTGAGAAGGAGCTGATTTTCAAAATTTCTGGCATCCAATCTTGCCCTTCTTGGGCTGAAAATCAGTCCAGCAGTGCTAAAGACACGTTCACATGCAGCAGAAGCTGGTAAGGCAGTGTTGATTTTAAGAGACAATTTGCAAACCGCAGGATAAGATTGCAGAATCTCTTTGTTGTCTACTTTAGAGGCAAGGTACCCTTCTAGCTGTTTAACACTTTCCTGCCCATGAGTTTTTTTTCATGCTTGAACAGAAGTCATCGTCATCTGAAGCACTCGATCCATTGGCTGGTGACTGACGTGAACGTTCTTCCTCCAGATGGTCCTTGATGTAGGCAAGTACTAATATACAACATATATTGGGACAGATGCCAGAAATAATGTTATATAAATGATAGGGCTATTCCGGTGTACAGTTCAGAGGAAAAAGAATGAACTAACTAATTTGGAGCAACATGCACAGTTATGGATAGGCAGCTAAAGCTGACATATGAGGGCAAAGATCAGTGTCTATGCCCTATTAGATCAGGTTTACTTCCCTGGCCACAACTCAGGTAGGTTGTGTCAAATTTCCTCGTTCTTTTTCCTGAACAACATGATTAATATATATAAATCCAGGTCACACCAAAAGCTGATCGTGACAGTCTTTTATAGGAGTCATTGGAATTGGCTTTGGCTGCATCAACTGTGGCAACAAGGTTTAATAGATGACATGCACAGCGATGATGCTTTGGAAGCTGAAGTTGTAAGCCATCATCTTCCATTAAGATCGGTGTTACCTCAATGAAGTCAACATCAACACCTTCCTCTTCCTGTTCATCAACATCACTGCAAGCATCCTCTTCAGTCTCACTGGAGGCACAGTTATTGCTCTCATCTTGTTGTTCTCCATATTCTCTAAATGCCTTTATGAAATTGGACCCATTGTCTGTGGTGGTTCTAACAATTTTTTTCTCTATTCCAAATTCGCTATGGATGTCATTCAATGCACTGCCCAACACATCAAAAGTGTGTGGCCCTTTAATCCGCCGGCAAGCAAGTGCCACAGAGCACCTCTGCAATGAATCTGGATCCACCCAGTGGGCAGTGACTCTGAGAAATCCTCTCCTTCTTGCACTCCAACAGTCAGTTGTTGTGGCAATGAATTCAATGGAGGACATTGCTTGTTTAATATTTCTCTTCATTTCTTGGGCACCCTCTTCTACTTTCCGGCGCAATGTAGTTCTGGACATCACACGTGAATTAGGCTGTAGCTCTTGCACTAAAGCATTAAACGCAGGCTGTTCTAGCACAGTAAATGGTTGAAGACTCTGAATTACAAAATTTATGACAACGTTGTCTACCTTTGTTTGATTCACAATTTTCGTTTCTCCTAATTTCAGTTGTCTGGAAGTGGAGGTAACTGGGTTTTCAGCTTTTCTTTTTCGAGGGGCTGTCAGATCATTGTATCTTTTCAAGTGACTTGAATGCTTTCTCTGGAAAGAAAGGGGAAAAACACATCATGATTATAATATCTTCACAGCAATATATCTCAATTTCATAAATGAAGTGCACATTTCATGTTTTTTAGCATGTACCAAGTAACTAAGTAACTACTTAGCCTTAGCCTACATAGATCAAACATACCTTGCATGCAAACCTAATCAAATAGAAGCCGATTTCTATTTGGCTATTTCTAGCCAAGTGCCTTCACTGCAAAAAATGCTTTTCTTACTTAGTATTAATTATTAAATCAAGATGCATCCACTAAGAAAAATAACCTTAATTCCAACAGAAACTAGGTAATTTTTCTTACCCCATTGGCAGACAATTTAACTTTTTTTTAAGCAACAACTCACTTAATTTTGATTTATTCCCAAGAAAACAAGACATAATATCTTATGGCCTTTTACTACTTTAGTAAATGCATCGTGATTTAATAATTTTTTTTAGATTTGAACTGGAATAAAGACAAAAATACTAAGTAAGAAAAGCATTTTTTGCAGTGTTTGTGTTAATAAGCTTTGCTAATGGTCTGCTGTTTCCTAGCTTAACCTTGCACAATGGAACTGATGTCCACGTTTATTATTAACGCAAAGTATGAGCATATTATATTCAGCTTGGGTAAAATGACAGGTATAAAGCCTTTAATTAATTTCACAGTCAAACTGAAAATTAATTACCTCTATGTGCTTCTTTAGATTGGATGGCGAATTCTTGAAAGAATAAATTGCATGCTTCTGAGGCAGACAGAGAAGACACTTAAAAATGAATGAATCGTTCTTCCTTTCCACTACTTCCAAAAATTCGCTTAAATAAGGCCATGGGTGCTCAATTTCAATGTATGGCGCTTCTTCAATTATTGCGTTATAAACGTGACAGCGAAAAGAAGTAGGCAGACAACAGCCAGTCAGACAGTAAAGCGCGCAAACTGCACGAAACACGACGTGTTCTGATTGGTACACTTGCGGAGCACGTGTATTTATTTTGACCCGTCACTGGTTACGCATGTATGTTGTGGAACGTAAAAAGAAACGACAAGTTTTAGGAAAGTAGTGGAGTAAAAAGTAAGGTTTTCCATGGGGGGGTTATCATTTTTGACTTTTTTTATTTTATGTAGTTATAAACCAATTTCGAGAGAAAGCACGGTTGAAACACAACCCAGCTGTTAGCAATTAGCTAATGGTTCTGCCTATATAGTTAGCCAACCAGACAAGCAAAAACCACTATAAATAAGCCAGATTCCTTCCCTTCAGTATCTCGCTTTAGGGTTAGAGTGCACTAACCCCTAACCCTCTAACCCTAACCTAACCCTAACCCTCTAACTCCCCTAACCCTAACCCTAACATTGAGACCTCATTGGGTTTGAAAGCGGTCAGGGACTGTTTTAACAAATATCCAGACCCTGCTCGCCCAGATGAGGCAATTCTGGAGTTGTTGGAATTAAGCCTGACTTGTAATGACTTTGAGTTTTGTGGGCAATCCTACTTGCAGATAAAGGGGACCGCAATGGGGAAGCGGTTTGCCCCAGCATATGCCAATATCTATATGGCCCAGTGGGAGGAATCAGTATTGAGGGAATGTACTTGGCTACCAGGCCATTATTATAGGTGCTTGGATGACATTTGGGGTACTTGGCAGCATGGACAGGATGCCTTCCGGGACTTTTTGGAGGTATTAAATTCGCATCATCCATCAATCCGGGTCACCTCCAGATATGACGACAGCAAAATGGAGTTTCTGGACACTTTAGTGTATAAAAGTCGGGACTTTTCTGTATCAGGGCAGTTTTATACGAAGGTTTTTTTTAAAGAGACTGATATGCATGCCCTGTTGCATTTTAACAGTTACCATCCCCGTCATACCTTTCGGGGAATTTTGCGGGCACAGTTTGTTAGGTTCAGAAGGATTTGCTCCCAGGAGATAGATTTTCAGGAGGCTGTAGGTATACTGTTTCGAGCTCTTCGGAGAAGCGGATGCTCGAGGTCCTGGTTGCGGGGGGTATATAGGGAGTTTAGGGAGGGAGGATGGGAGTTGGGAGTTAGTTCTTCCCGGCGGGGGGTCGAGCAAGGGGAACGGGTTCCGGCTATCTTTACATATCAGCCCATCGCTCAGGCTTTGAGTAGAAGGTTCAAGGCTAATTTTTCCAGGACATTGGGGGTAGTTCCAGAAGGAGCAGGTCTGAGCGTGTTGGCGGCCTATCGGCGGAACACAAATTTAAAGGATTTGTTAGTGTGTAGCCGCCTCCCTGCGCTGAGGGGGACTTATCGGGGTGGGAGTCAAAAAAAGGGGAGGTTTCCCCGAATGGCCAAAGCAGTGGGGGGTGGAGAGATATATAGGTTGCCCAACATTAATCTGAACTGTAGAAATTGTATTTACTTGATTAGGTGCGTAAAATGTGGGAGGCAGTATGTGGGCCAAACCAGAAATTCAATTCGGGCTCGATGGCATCAGCACCGGTACCTTATCCGGAAAATGGAGGCATTAGGGCGGCCCCTGGTGGAACATTTTGTTCGGCACGGGGAAAGTAGTCTATATATTCAGGGGTTAGAGCATGACCCGGGGTGGACAGACAAGCAGAGGAGACAGAGGGAGCGGGTTTGGATTAGGAGGTTACGAACGGAGTTCCCTGATGGACTGAATGAGCGGGGTGAAAAAAGGGGTGGGAGGTGAGGGGGGCTTTTAATTGGAGTTGGTAGGTGAATGTTTTTTAAAAAAAAAGGGAATGTACTGTGTATACGGAAAAAAGTGTGTACAAAAAAAGTGTGTACAGTATACGGGAAAAGGCATTGTGTATGTAATCCATGGAATATGTGAAATGTTAATTGGGGGTTATATATGTATATGTATATATGATAGAGGAGGGGGAGGGACAGTAGTTCCCTTTACCTTCTTATCTGAAGCACCCTGGTAAAGACAAGAAGGGGCCGAGGGTGTGAGAAGCTAGCCCTGAACAGGCCTGAGCCCTAACACCTACCTGTTATGGGGTCATTATCGGTTGATTGTGGGGCCGAGAGTGTGAGAAGCTAGCCCTGAACAGATTACCGGGTGAGGCCGACCTGAGCCCTAACACCATCCTGCCATCCTGTTAGCCCATCCTAACAGGATGGCATAAGTTGGAGGAAGATTAGAATTGGACAAGGAGACACACGCCAAGGTTTGATCACCCTGGGCGGGCCGCCCCAGTGGAGGGTGTA
>JAUCNO010001091.1:474495-490713 GCA_032353835.1 Enteromius viviparus
CACTTGCACACCTTCAAGAAGTATATTTTTAACAAAATAAAAGCAATACCTGTGTTAATGTGACTTTTCTCTTACAGGACACTGGCACTCTTGAAGCAGGGCTGGTTGGTTGACCTTCGAGTAGAGGATCAAGAGATCTTGGTAAATGTTATAAAATCTAAAAATATAAAATATAAAAAAGTTACACACACACACACACACACACACAGACATTAACTTTAAGATATAATCCACCTCTTCATACATTGATCCTCTGTTTTTCTCATGTTTGTAATTATATAACAACAGAACTTACACAAAGGACATTTTTATTGAAAAATCCCATCTTTTTCCCAAAGTTGAAAATGACACTCATTAAAAAGTTTTTTTGACGAAGAACAGGTAGATTCATATGCATTCATCCTATGTACCTTGTCTAAAAATGTATTTACTTTGAATACATTTGTGTTGGTTTAATTTGTTGTATATAAATGTATATATATATATATATACACACACACAACTGCCTATAGTTTCCCTGGAAACCAAGAAATACATTTGTGAAGTTTTGACCCCGGAGGTAGATCTACAGACACTTTGATACATGAGACAATATCAATACTGCTCATTACAATACTGTACTCTACGTCTTTTAAAGCTTTCCTTCATAATTCTGCACAAGACAGAGGGATTTCACAGATTTCAGGCAGAAATGTCTTTACAGTCAAACCTTTTTCTGAAGTAGGTCTTACTTCTGCTGACTTGTTTTTGTCCTGCTGTAAAGAGATCTGAAAAGCTTATTCGTTTGTCCTGTTTCTCTCTTAAAGGTAAAATGTTCAAACCAAAAAGGGGTTTAATAGCAGTTCATCACCAGGAATGTTGTCCTGTGTTATAAAGGTGGAACGCAGCAACTGTACTGGTTACAGCATACAGTTTGGACCAAGGCAAGAGGAGGACGCCCATTGTTAAAAAAAAAAAAATAAATCTAGGCCCTGTTCCCAGTTTCTTTTCTTAGTGGTTGAAGTTAAATAATTTCACTGACATTCAAGATTGTATGTAAAAAATGTTACTGGAGTATTTATTTATTTGCATGTTTATGCATAATTCAAGTAAAATTTATTTTTGATCATAGAAATGCAATAAGGTTTAATTAAAGGAAGTGATTGGTTTGATTATTTATAAATATCGTGTATGTCACGTTATTTCTGTCTTTACTTTAGGTTGCTGTCACTATATTTTAAAAGCAATAGTCTCAATATTAATGACAATTTTTATTTTCTTGATCTCCTTTGGCTGTTTAATAGTAATTTGAGAGAATACCAGATCAAGTGACGTGAACGTTAGGTTATAGGCCACAAATTTGTTGAAACACTGCTGCTTAGACAGAACAGACAAATGGGTGAGGGATCATTTCAAATAACGGGGTGTTCAGAAACAATTTAAACTTTATGCAGATTTGCGAATAGTTGGTGTAACTACAAAAAATATTGAAATGTGACCAAAAGCAAACAATACTCAAGGACATAAACAAATGTCAAAGATAACATGCGTGTGAATTCCCATCTTGACAATGTATGGAAAAACGTATGTTTTTATATAGTCTCCGACAACACTGGGTAATTTACAAGTGCTCTGAAAGTGCATTCCTGCTAATCCTCTGCTAACCTCCGAAGTTACAAACCACCGCGCAAAATGACCCACCTCAGAGTCATTTTTTGTCATGCACAAACTGAGCAAAGGCAAAAAAGGACTCCTTGGGTTGAGAGACTGGACCCCGTGCATTATCGCATATTCTTTCTGAAAAACGCTTCTGCAGATCAGCTAAACAGCACACTGCTAATGAGATATAACATTGATACAGATGGTGGACAACCAGAAAGACGTTTCTACCGCCATTGCGGGGTGTGTAGAGTGCACTTGCAGCTGTTGACCGCCGAGAGGCGCTTTAACCATAAGTTATTGAGCAAACAGCCGTCAGCTTTGCCTCTCTGATGTGTTGTTTTTGATGACAGCAGTCAGTGGAAAATGAAAGAAAAGAAAAAAACTGCAGTTTTGTGACTCAGACTTTGTATTCGTTACCTGTGCTTTATTGTGACAGAAATACTCAGGGAAAGAAGAAAGTACTGCATGTTTTATGAATTATTTCCTTTATTTTAACGTGAGGCACTGTATTTTACTCCCATTTTTAAGACACGACTAAAATAAGAAACAAACTAATTTCTACAAAATAAACAAATAAAACAAAATAAAAACTACGATTCAGTTATTTTACTCCATTTAGACTAACACGATAGTAGTTTGGCATTCAAAATTTGTCTCCATATGTATGTGTAAAATGTTTATTTAATGTAATAATAATACATTTTATGTTGATACATTTGTTATAATACAATATAATATAATTTATATCTAATTTTATATAATATAATTTATTATAATTCTGCAAAAATAGAATAGATATAGTAGCAGATTACAGAAATCAGACTTTATGGGATCTGACTCCACTGCTGAATTATCTCCACATACTTGGACAGATGGTTTTTGAAGAAAAAAACCCTTTTACTTTAATTGTTGTAAGATACTAGCGTATTAGTCCAAATGGAGTTAAATAACTGTCCACAAATGTGGTCAACATGCATAAAACACTAAAACAAAGAAGCTATTACAAAAACACCGTTCACTGAGCTACAGCAAAAAACGTAGAAAACTTGCACTTTCTTCACTGTCCCTACTGAGAGCGAGCTCTCCCGGCTTCATGCACATTGCAACGGCTTGTGCGGGGCAGTGCTTATTATATAGAGTGAAAATAATAAAAACAAGGCTGTGAAACATGATTAGCTTTGCCCTTTTGGCAGTCATTCGACATCTGAGAGACTGAAGACCAAGTGGAATAACATTATGTTTGGTTCTGAAGGAAAACTCTTTAACCGAAATGTGTTTATGTTCGTGCGAATCATTCATGATCCAGCTTCACCTTTAGAAGCAGTGCGTATAATGTTTTTTAATGAATCTAATAATGTGCTAATTAGCAAGTTTAACTATGAATACGGCTAAACCAAGATGAGATGAGAGCTACTCGGAAAAGAGGGGCGTGGTCAGTGGAGCTAGTAAAAATTTAAAGGGGAAGTACACAAAGCTAAAGAGCTGTTTATGACAGGGTAAAATGAGCGTTTTTACACTATCTTTGAGAAATTTGAAAACAAACTATCCTACAAACTTTTCATTAAGACCCTAAAGAATCATATTAGCTTGTGTAATATTGGGGTTGTATGACTCATTTAATATTTTATTAGCTAACAAAACACAAAGTTTTCACCAAAAACACTATTACTAGCAAGCATATAGAACCGACTTTAGTTACCAGGATGAGTCTGTGTTATTAGCTTTTACCAATCAGAATCAAGTATTTCACAGAGCCAAGTAATAAAGTAAATAAGTGGTGCCTGATTTTGTGGCGGCTGTGCTTTAAATTAAATTAAGATCATTTTTAGATTAAATACAAATTATGATACTGGTTTTGAAATCAAATCTTTGCATAGTTATGACTTATGACAAGAAACATTAGTGTCTCATTTTGTGCAAATGTGTGTGTGTGTGTGTATAAAAATTCAGATTTAACCCCCTTTGTAATCATAAATATGTTCAAATTGAACCGTTATTTACTTGCATGTTTTTTCTCCATAATTCCAAACAAATTACAATTCCATTTATTTTGTCACATAAATTAAATTATGTAATTCCTTTTCATGTAATTAGTTACAAAAACAATTATTCAAATATACCAAACTAACAAAATGTAACAAAACAATAGTGCATTGACAAGTTTTTTAGTTACTTTTTTGGTTATTGTTTCAGGATCAATGGTATACCTCACCCAGCGAGCACTAAAAGAAACTATTTTTTACACATAATAGTATTATGAAATACATAAGTATAATTAAAACAATATGTAAACACTTTAATCTTTCTTACTAAATAATGAGAAAATAGTGTACTACTATACAACTACCGCTAACAACAGATATAATTGCCTACCATAGTGTTATATACTTTGCATATATAATATTTAATTGTATGCAGAAATTGACACATTAGGAAAACATCCTACACAACTGTAATTTTTGAGCACTTAATTACTGTCTACTGTCTGATCTTTCACACTGTCATCAGCCGAGTTAATAATATTTTTCAGAGCATCTAAAATCAGAATATCCGTTGTGTCGTCAGTGGTACGTTCCTCGTGGTAGTTCTTCACAGGATAAACGTATAAACGTATTGATATAACACTCTTCCATCTGCAAAAAGTAAACATTAATAGATAGATAGATGTAATTCTTTATTAACACATGAAAATGTACAGTTGTCTGAATTTTCTGCAATTTACTTATTACTTTTATCAGTCAAAAATTTACTTCCTTTGTTTTTTGTAGAATTGCCCCGAAACTTTTTCAGATATCCTTCCACATGCTTTCTACAATAGTTTGCTGGAATTTTGTCCCACTCCTTTTGACAGAACTGGTGTAACTGGGTCAGGTTTGAAGGCCTACTTGCTCGCATTCACCTTTTCAGTGCCGCCAACAAATTGTCTATGGAATTAAAATCAGGGCTTTGTGATGACCTTGACTTTGTTGTCCTTAAGCTACTTTGTAATTCATTTGAAGGTATGTTTGGGGTCATTGTCCATTTGGAAGACTCATTAGGGCCCAAGCTTTAACTTCCTTGCTACTGTCTTCAGATGTTGCTTCAATATATCCACATTATTTTCTATTCTCATGATGCCCTCTATTTTGTGAAGTGCACTGGTCCCTTCTTCAGCCAAGCAGCCCCACAACATTATAGTACCCCTATAGTTCACAGTTGGGATGGTGTTCTGAGACTACTGAAGCTTCATCCTTTTTCCACCAAATATATAGTTATATCAGACCACAAGACATGTCTCCAAAGTTATTTTTGTCCCCATGTGTAGTTGCAAACTGTAGTTTGGCATTTTTATAGTGATTTTGAAGTAATGGCTTTCTTGACCTGCTTATTATAGTCTGAATGCATGAACGTGAGACCTTCAGGCATCTGGAAATTGGACTTAAGGATGAGCCACACTTGTGGAGGTCTACAATTCTTTCCTGATGTCTTGGTTGATTTATTTTGATTTTCCCTATGATGTCAAAGAAGGTGTGCCTTTATAAGCATCCACAGGTGTGCCACCAGTCAACGCAATTGGAATCAATTAGGCCCAATCCCAATTCTATTTTCTAGCCCTTCCCCTACCCCTCGCCCCTTCCCCTTGCCCCTTGAAATGAAGTGGAAAGGGGTAGGGTTAAAAAATTTACCCTAAGAAATGGGACACCACTACTACACTGTTATACGTCATAATTCATGATCCATTGTCACTAGTTCCTAACGTTACGTCAGAGGATATGCGCCGATGTTTATCACAAATTCCAAGATGTCGCCATCAGTCATATCAGTTGCCTGGATTGCAGCGATTTTTTTGCATTTGTCTTCAGCAAATAACGCAAGACGAAGAACACGATGATGCTGCTGGTGGATTGCGCTGGGGTGTGTATGATGACGGCAAAAATGTTTTGTTGAATTTAACATAGCCAATTGCATAGCTCGCCAACATATGTTAGCTGGACATGTAAAAGTAAGAATGCTTTCGTGCTGTAACATTACCCATTTACAGACATTTGTTAGATAAATTTGTGTCCATTTGTGTGTTTACTTTGTATAAATCCTGAAAACATTTAACTGAATTACCTGAGTTGTTTGATCGTTACGTGGTAGCATATGTGGTAAGTTATTTACAATCGTACATGGTAGCCTTTTGCAGATTAGCTTTTGTACTCCATTTTGGGGCGATAAATGACATGTCATTCCAATTCAGATAAATTATGTGAACTTCTTTGTTACAGGCTGGTTGTCCAGTATCATACTGCAGGTTAAACCATAACATGCCAATCTTGCGGTTGTGGTTTGATGAGGATCTTGAGCTGAAGCAGGATTTTCGCCTGAGCAGAAGAGCCATTAAAGCTTTACAGGGACTCTTGCACAGAGAACAGGACCATGGCTGGGGTAATCAGCTAGAAACTCTTATCTATGTTTACTGGCTGGCTCATGGACTATCATATCGGGTAGTTTCCAGTGTTTTCAATGTCCCAAAAGCAACAGTCCATCGCATAATTCACAAAGTGGCACAAAAGATATGGGTCAAACTGAAGAATGTCATCTTTTTTCCACGAGCAGAGGAACTGCAGGCAGTGGGACAAGGATTTGTTGAACTCTCCAGAACCCCTGCTTTTAAAAATGTTGTTGGTGCAATAGATGGCACCCACATCAGAATCAAACCCCCGCGGCGGCACCAAATAGACTATTTAAACTACAAGGGCTTTTATTCCATAAACATGCAAGCAATATGTGATTCCTGTGGACGATTCCTAGATATATTTGTTGGCTATCCAGGGTCAGTTCATGACGTGTACTGAAAAACAGTTTGTTTTATAGGGCACAACAGTATCCCCCTACAGGCTTCATTATTCTGGGTGATGGGGGCTATCCATGTTTAGACACCCCAGTCTGCTTGATTACACCCTACAAAGAGCCAGTAAATGGACAAGTTCAGGGGCGCTTCAATTACTACCACTCAAGGGGACGCAGCTTAATTGAAAGGGCTTATGGCATAATGAAGACAAGATGGAGGTCTACACTTTTTAAAGCCTTGGAAGTCAAACCAACCTTTGCACCCCAAGTCATTGCTTCCTGCGCCTTTTTACACAACGTGTGTTTGGACAATGGGGACTTTCTAGAACCCGATGACGACATTTCAAGGGAAATGTTGGACTCTGAACCTTCCCGTGAAGCTATGGCACAGACAGAAACATCTGGGAATGGTACAAGAGACAGACTGGCTGCCGTAGTTTCAGGCATTGTGCAGGACCCATGAAAATGAGCTACATGTGTGGAAACAGTAGATTTTACATTTGTATGTACAGTACACATCTTACATATGCATACAGTACATACTACATATAAAGATACACATGTTGCTACTAATAACTGTTTCATACATACTACATGGTGAATTGTGTATTTCTTCATGGCACTTAGCTTTTGTATCATTAATGATGCCACACACACTTTTTTAAAGTAAAACAATGTTGCTTTTTATTGCTTCAAATATACAAAACTTTAATATAAATAGGTAGGTAAATGGCCTTTAAATTACTTTAAATAACAATATTGCACTTAAATGTATATCAACTTGTTAAGAAAATAAAATATAAAATGGCATAAAAAATAAAAAATGGCATTTTTAAAGTATTTAAATTACAAACAAATGCCTAGAATGGTTGTACTTATAAAAAGTACTGCAGCTTTCAGAACTGGAAGAACTTGGTGCAAAATTGAAAAATATAACACTACATTTTATCAACCATTTTTTCAAAAAGATTGAGGAACCTCTCAGTCTTGGCCTCACTCTCTTCATGGCGTTTCTGTTCCTTATGGGACTCCGCAACTAAGAAGTCCACAATTGGATTGGTTTTCTTTTTTCTTTTCCTCGGTGAAGGAGTTGAGGGGCTTGCTATGGCTGTAGGAGATACTGTGCTGGCTCCAGATGTACTCGGCAAAGGTGAGGTTTCTATAGTACTGGGTTCAACAATGTCCTAGAAGAACAAAGCAAGTAGTTTAGTGCAGAAATGGGCAATATGGTCATATATCATGTGTAATACATTTATTTTGTAAAACGGCTACATTCTGTCCAGCTACATTCCAACACCTCATGCATATCTTCAAAATATTGCCATGTTCAGCTGTTACCTGTCCAGCATCTGTACCTGAACCTGTTTTCGGTGTTCTTAAATCCTAAAAAGATTTATATTTATATTATTTACTCTTATTTCAGTGCATGTTTTACATTAGTGTTTGTGTGTGTGTGTGTACACAAGAATAATGTAAAACAAGCAGTGAAATGACTGCAAAGAATTAAAATGCTATAATTGTCATAACACCACGTTGCTTACATTTCTTCTTTAAATTCTCCCACTTCTTGGATGCCTGTTGGCCTGTCACCATTCCCTCCAACCCCAGATCTTTTATGAATGTCCTATAACATGTGAACAGCAATAAAGTGCATGTATCCAATGAAACAGAAAAAAAAGAATGTAAAGATTACTCACTCCCAAAGTTTTTTTGCGCCGTATTTGGACTTTAAAAAAAGATGTTCGTTTTCACCTCAAAAAAGTATGAGCCTTCGGGTTTCCTCAGCTGTCCCTATACAAAATATGATTTACAAAAATGTTGTCATGTTGCAATAAGTACGAATAGCGTAAGCACCGTTCAATTACATGTACACATATGACCGTAAGCGAAATAAAACAACGCGTTGTCCACATGCAGTCAGTTACCTTGTATATGACATAAGAATATAACTTATTTCCTAATATTGTGCAATCGGTGCTATCCGCTAGCAAACTTTAGCGATTTTTTCTCAAACATTTCTTTACAGGACATCACCGTAAACACCCCCCTCCCCTCACCGTAAACTTCCCCCTCCCCCTACCCCTCCGAGCAAAGGAGAATTGAGACAGTAGGGGTGTGGGGTAGGGGTAAGGGGTAGAATTGGGATTGAGCCTTAACCTGTCAGAAGCTTCTTAGGCTCAGAATGGAATTTTTGTTTAAAGACATATACTGAGTGTATGTACAGTAACTTTACTGATTCATGCCCACACTTGTGTCTCCATCCAGCTTGTTAGTTTCAATGGTTATTGGTCAACTCCGCCCCCTTGTTAACCCTGTCATCTCGCCTTTATAACGTATTCTCTTGTGTTTGTCTAACTGCTGAATATTATGAGTATTCCCTCCTCTACAACACAATTCCCTTGTCTCTTGTATTCGACCAACCTTCCCTACCCATCTGGATACTTCTTGTACGCTGTTGCCTCCAGCCATCCCTATTTACCGTTATGTTGACTCAGCCTGTGTATGTCCACGTTTTAAATAAAAGCTTGCACTTGGATCCGCCCATGTCTGCCCCCATCGTTACACTTTTATCTTTCTATGCACTAATATGTACCATTTTGTGAATAATATTGATATATTGTATGACTTACTCAGGTCTCTTGCTTCCTTACGAACATCTGCCATTTTCTTAAATACGTCATCATCAATCATAGAAATATTGTTAGCAGGAAGTACAGCAATCAGACTTTCCAGATCAGCTGGAGGTGCCAGCTGAGGCCACTGGATGACTATGTGTGTTTTGTGTTTAGTTTGGACTCATTGCTACGACCTCATGTCTCTGCCCACTCGTTGGTCGTCTAGGTGTTTGATTGTCTGCTCCACCCCTTTGACCTACTTTCACCTGTATTAAACCCCCCTCTGTTTGAGTGTTGTTCACGGTTCATTATTTGTTGTTACAATTCATTCGTGTTCCTAGTACCTTGCTATTCTGTCTGTTGGATTTTCTGTTGACGATTTCTGCCTGTATCTGGACTTTCCCTCTTGTCTCTCCCCAAGGACCCTGTTTAACGGTATTTTGACCTTTTGCTTTGTTTTTCGACTCCGCCTCTGTCTTTGTCTCTGATAACATTGTCTGCTGGTGATCTACCTCTGTAACCCTGACTTTGATTCTAATTAAACACTGTTTGCACTTGAGCTCGCACGCATCGCGTCCCCTTTTGTAACACAGACAGTGAATTCTGTCATTCAGAGTGTTATACTTTGGGTCTTCTTCAGTTTTGATTTTAATGGTGATTGGTACTTGGGTGTGGCTCGTGCTGGTGAGCAAGGACCCACTCTGGTGCCTTTCTTCCCAGATGTGTATGATGAGCTGGAAGGCACCTTTCACAGCCAGGAAGCGGTCGAGCGGCTCATCCTCCTTCACCACCCTTGATGGTGGCGCAGCAAGGGGCTACACGGGGGTCCCCCAGGTGGAAAGATCTGTTGCGATGCAGGGTACTTCCTGGCAGGATAACCCGTCGCTCCCCTCTCGAGCATATAAGCACTCGTCAGCCCTGGTTGATGATGCTTACAAAGCCTGTGGAGACGCTGCGTCTTCCGTACATGCAATGGCGTTGTTGCAGGTGCACCAGGCCAAGGCACTGAAAGCTCTGCACGAGGGTGGCCATGCCCCAGAAGTTCTCTCTGAGCTTCGTGCCGCGATGGACCTCGCGCTTCCCTGGGTCGTGCAATGTCCACAATGGTGGTCCAACAGCGCAATCTGTGGCTGTGTCTGGCGGACATGCGCGATACGGACAAGATTAGGTTCTTGATTGCTCCCGTGTCACAGACCAGCCTCTTCGGCGACTCGGTGGAGACTTTCGCCCAGCAGTTCTCCGCCTGCACACCGCAGGCACCGCCTCAGTCTGCTCGTCACAGAGGGTGCAGCCCCAGCAGTAGCAGTCCCAGCAGTCGCGTCGAGGAGCCCGCCTCAGGGGCCCCGTCCAGCCTGTCCAGGCCCAAGGATCCAAGGATGGAAGAAGTTGCTCTTCAGGAGATGGTGGCACCACTCCCTCCTCCAGAGGAGGGCCAGATGGAGATCTCTTCGTCTGTACACAGACCCAAAACCTTGACAAAAGAGCAATTTTTTTCCTCCCTGGGTCCGCTGAGGGGACGAGGTGTTGTGGACAGGCCTGTAAAAGAGCTTTTGTTACACACCACCCCGGTGGTCCCGATGGTGCCTCTCTTTCTCGGTCTTTGGATGCTTGGATACGGCTCAGACCGTCTTGATGGCTAATCCGGCTCGGTTATGCGATTCAGTTCGCCCGGCGTCCTCCCAGGTTCCGGAGGGCAGGGGCATTGTCTGCATTCACTGTCCTGAAGCGAACGCCCCTGTCCTGCGTGCAGAGATTGCTACTATAGAGCCAGTCCCTCAAACCAATATGAGGACAGGGTTTTACTGCCCATACTTCATAGTGCCCAAGAAAGCTGGTGGGTTATGACCGATGCTGGATCTGCGAGTCTTGAATCGAGCTCTCAACAGGCTTCCGGTCCAAGATGTTGACACCAAAACGCATTTTCGAATGCATCCGTCCCCAGGATTGGTTTGCAGCAATAGACCTGAAGGACGCGTATTTCCATGTTTCAATCCTTCTGCGACACAGGCCATTCCTAAGATTCGCGTTCGAAGGTCAAGCATATCAGTACTGTGTCCTGCCCTTCAGGCTGTCCCTGTTGCCCTGTGTGTGCATCAAAGTGGCCGAGGCAGCCCTGACTCCTCTCAGAGAGAAAGGTATTCTCAACTACCTCTACGACTGGCTGATACTAGCACAGTCCAGAGCTCAGTTGTGTGAACACAGGGACTTGGAACACAGGGACTTTAGGACATTGCTGCAAACCACGACCCAATTGATGGAAGGTCGGTGGGTAAGCATGATCTGATCATCAGGTTCCTTAGGGGGGCCAGAAGGTTAAATCCTCCTACTGTACCCTCTTGCGATCTCTCTCTTGTGCTGAGGGCATTGCGAGAGGGTCCCTTTGAGCCTCTGCCAGCAGTCGAGTCATGTCTTTTAAATGAAAACTCTCCTCCTGCTCGCACTGGCCTCCATCAAGAGGGTAGGGGACCTGCAGGTGTTTTCGTTCGACGATTCGTGCCTCGAGTTCAGGCCCGAGGATTCTCAGGTAATTCTGAGGCCACGGCCCGGCTACGTGCCCAAGGTTCCTACCACTCCCTTCCGAGATCAGGTAGTGATCCTCCAAGCACTGCCCTTGGACGAGGCAGACCCAACCCTACTGTTGCTGTGTCACGTCCGAGCACTCAGATGCTACGTTGACCAGACACAGAGCTTCAGGACCTCAGACCAGCTCTTTGTCTGTCACAGACACGCAGAAGGGGAATGCCGTCTCTAAGCAGAGGATGGCCCACAGGATAGTGGATGCCATCACCCTGGCTTACCAAGCTCAGGGTGTGCCCTGCACCCTCAGTGTACACGCTTACTCAACTAGAAGTGTAGCTTCGTCCTGGGCGTTGGCACGTGACGCCTCGCTTGCTGACATCTGTAGAGCTGCGGGTTGGGTGACCCCTAACATGTTTGCTAGGTTCTATAGCCTTCGTGTTGAACCGGTTTCTTCCAGTGTTCTCACCTCAAACAGAGCTGAAGAACTGGAGTAGGGCCTGTACGGTTGGCTTGCTATCCTTCTCCAGTAGTCCTTATCAGTAGACACTGTGAGTCCTCTGATCCCTTCAGCAGTCGGAGGTTGCAGAGCATCTGAAGCCAGGCCCTCGAGGCGATGTATCCTTGAGAACCACTAGAGGGCTGGGAACCCCTGAGTGTTACCCTGAGGATCTCGGGCGGTATTGGTAATAATTACCTTCCCCAGTTCTGAGGGTTTCAATCTCCTCCTATATTCCATATGCATTGAATTCATGATATATGTGAGTCTCTGTCTTACTCTTGAAATAGAATGACTTCCGTACGTCCTACAAGTGGACGTCCCAGTGTCCAGTTACTTATAGTGCAGTGCTGGTTCATGTGGTCGAATCCCGTCCTACAGACCAAACACAGGAGGTTGGGAGACTCCCGCATGGGACTGGAAGGGACAGTCTCCATGGCGTTTTGGTAGAGATCCCTATTCGTTGGTCACCGACGTGACGTCTCTGTTCCCTTCTTCAGGGAACGAGAACTACTTAGTCATTCAGTACTCGACAAATACTTTTCAAATTGCTATTACTTTAGTTTTTTTTTATTATTATTCAAATTAAGGATGCTTTCATTTCCTCAGAGCAATCAAGGATCCAGCACAGACGGATGGAACAGGTGTTTTGTCTGAAATACCGCTAAGTGATGAGCATGATGAGCTCGTGAAAGATGTAGTTGATGTCATCAGTGAAGCTGGTGAATTTTTTGATGGGAACCCAAAATTCAAAAGGTGCGTTTGACTCAAGCTGGTAGATTTGCCATATCAGAATAACCACAAAAAGCATGCCACAACTGTGTTGTTCAAAGATCTAGAAAGAATTGTTAAAGCTGGAGTATACTGTGCGAGTTTTACACTAGTCTTATTTAGTATTTTTCTAACTGCATGTTGAATGATTAAAATTATTAGGTAGGCTTCCTGTAAAGGCTCTCACACAATGCCAGCCAAGAACATACAAGCATTATTAATGGAGCAGTGATATTGATCACCATTTAAGATTTTAATTTAGACCTTTATAATGCCGCTCATTATAATCTCATTTCACATAATTTGATGGCAATAAAAAATAATGGAAAAGAACAAGAAAAAAAAGAAAAAGAAAGAGACAATTCCTGACACACACTACTTAGTTTTGTGAAGTCAAATACATCCAGAAATTTAGTAGGGCTATTCTTTTTAATTTTTAAGTCATTATATGATAATGAAAAACAACCTGGTTTATCAGTCATACTTGTTTAATTTCAGGACTATTGCTAAATTAGCACGTGCAACAACTGTAAAGGAATTGGGGGAGATTGCAGATAAAGTGTTTAAAACTGGCATCACCTGGGGAAAAATCTTTGCTATGATCTGGATAATTGGAAAAGTTTGTGTAGAGGTATGCAGTGCTTTCTTTATTTTCACCAGTCTTCATCAATAACATGACAATGATACCTGACTGTTCCATTTGTCATTTCAGTTTTATACCCAAGCTTCAAATGTGTTACTCAATTGTGATTATTTTCTTCTCTATTCTATTCTATTACTATTTCTTTCGTTTTTTTGCAAGGATAGTTTGTCTTAGACATTGTGTCTTGGACACTGAATTACTTCAAGGATAAACTGCTGGAGTGGATCTACAGTGCAGGAGGATGGGTACGATTTGACATGACAACACTTGTATTGATAATACAAATTAATTATAGTCATTGATTACTTTTATTTATTTATTTGCAGATGAGAAGCATCCGCCACTTTAGATATGCCATTTAGTGAGAATTTGGTTCTTATTCTAAAAAACTACACTAAATGAAATGTCCTATAAATATACAAAAACTATAGTTGTATATATTGATGATTCATCAGGTGTATCTTTCTCGGTGTAAACTTTCAGTTGTTTAAGAAAACCCAATGCAAACACTCCTGCAGTAAATATATTCTCTCTGCCAAACCCATGAAGCTGCACAATTATTCATATTTCAGTATTTGCTTATTAAATAAATTCTGATATGCCAGCATAGAAAAGTAAAAAACAAGTAGAAAAAAAGGAGGGTTTTTTATATCCAACATAGAGAAACATAGAGAAATCACATTTAAAGAATCAATAAAGAAGTTGAAAGTTTTGGCATGAGCTTTTAACATTTTTATTGACTTCTTGATGACTTTCTTTTTAAATTGGATGTAATTGTATTTATATAATCAGTTTCGATCAGGTTATAATACACATTTAAACTTACGTACTCTATAAATAATTAATAAATAATAAAATTAATGTTGTTTGGTAAGGTGTATAGTTCCATGGAAAACCTTTAAAAACTTTAATATCCAAGAACCTTTGTAGCAGAAAAAGTGTAAATATAAAAGACAATTAAATATTTTTTTTCTGTAAATGGAGTGTAAGCTCAAGTAAGAATGAAGAAACAAGGGTTTTTAAATGGTTACAAATCAGGACAAAAGTGGAAACAGGTGTAAAAACAATAAGTGAGACGATCAAACTAATGAGGGAGAAACCAAATAGACAGGACTGAACCAAAATACACAAAGACATGGGGGGGCACGAGACCAGACAGGAACAGAATGTGACAGTGTGTGTGTGTGTGTGTGAATGCATATTATATTTTAAAGGATTATTATTTTTGAAGGATTATGCCTTCATAAGAAAATTGTGTTCATTTTAAATTTAAATACATAAATCTGGTTCATTTTGAATGCAAAATAAATCAATGAAGAAATATGTGCTTTTGTAAACAATTTTGTGCTCTATACTAGTAGTTTATTTATTGTTTGCACAGATGTAATAGTAGGGCAAAATTGTCATTATATAAATCCTAATAGAAGCTACAAATGCTATTCTGTCAAGAGCATGGAGTGATTTTCTCCTTGTCTTTTGTTGTTTGATTATCCTTAACGCCAACACTTAACTCAAGAAACAAGACTAGACACAAGATTAGGTTCATAAAAATTTGATGGATTTTTTAACTAACTTGTAATAAATGTAATTTCAGTTCTACTTTCTGAGTATGAATTATCATATGCAGCACAATACAACACACAAGCACTGTAAAAGATTTTGCCACAAACACAACTGACTTCTCTTCTGTATGTTTTCATTATTAGACCTTAGAACTGTATGTGATTAATGAGGTTCAAGAACGTTTGACCTACTAACTGAAGTCCTTTTTACAAATTGAACATAGTGTAGGGGTATTAAAATCAAGTCCTTTCAAAAACTGAATCCACGTCAAGTCACCATTATTTATATATCACTTTTTACAGTGCAAACTGTGTCAAAACAGTTTTACAGTATTAAAAAGGAAAATATGTCTTGTTCTACTCTGGCCAGACAAAACCAGCAGTTCAAATCAGATTGTGCAGAGGCCATCTGGTCGTCTAGGCATGCTTGTGCATTTTACTTTTGGTTTTGATTTAACAGTGCTGAGTGTGCACTTATTTTGTCAGATGCTCTGCAACAAATCTTCCTTTCACTAGTTCACACTTCCTCATAATGCAAAATAGAATAGCATGTCGGTGGACTCCGAGCCCTAGTAATTTTAACCCTTGCGAGGGCAGAGCTCGGTGTCCGGCTCGAACCCCACGTGCTCCCCCTCGGAGGAAGGTGAGGACTGATGGCAGAGAAGGAGTGGCGGAGGGATGCAAGAGCTGGAAGAGTTATAGAAAAAAGGAGGATTGAATTGAAAAGTTTTTATTCCAGCTACAGCATAAAATAATAATTAATCTCAACTGATTATGTGCTTTTGTGTGACCTTATAGCCACAATAGATAATTTACCTCAGATCTGGAAAATAAATGAAGGCAACTTGCTGCCAACCAACGACTGTATTCCGTGTCATAGATGTTATCAGTCACTCAGTATGCAGATTTAATGTTGTTAAAAAGGTTTAATATTTAAGAATTAGATTATAAACATATTACAGTTTTTCTCGATTGCTAAAAAACTATAACCAAGCTGTAGGAATTAAGGGTAAATTAACTAACAAATCAATAAATTAATTTATTAATCAATTCTGGGGAACGACCTACAGGTAAAAAAAATCAGAATCAGAATCAGAATCAGAATGGGCTTTATTGCCAGGTATGTTTACACATACGAGGAATTTGTTTTTGTGA
>JAUCNO010001091.1:493594-504471 GCA_032353835.1 Enteromius viviparus
ACCTGTAGGTCAGTCCCCAGAATTAATTAATAAATTAATGTATTGATTTGTTAGTTAATCGACCCCTAACCCCTACATGGTTTACCCATTTCTGGCACATACCACCGTAAATGTTATAGTAATAATGCCCTATTCCCCTGCTGATGTATGCTCATGAATAGGCCAACCAATGTGTATTTTTTTTCTAAATAAAGATTCATAGTATTTTGAACATTCAATGAATGAGAAACTTTGCAATAATAATATTTTAAAATACATTCTTACTGCTTTTATTTACTGAAAGATAATGGTTTTATACAGCTTTACTGTCACAATATATTTTTTAAATGCTGTGATTAATGTCATATTTTATCATGTCTGATCAAGTTGATTTGTCCTTGTTTTATTATTTTTGAACAAAAACAACAGAGAAATGAATCACGTTCTTCATCAATCATGTTTTTGCATTTGAACAAAAGTAAAACAAATGATGAGACAGAACAAACACACTACACACACATACACAGGTCTGAGTATTTCTGACACATTTATTCTGTTATTTATCCTCTTAAGACCCCGTGTTCTCATATGAGGACATTGTTTTAGTGATTTCTCTGAGAATATAAATTTCAAAGAGCACATTTCAGTATTCTATGAAATATTATATATTACCAAAATCATGTCCATTTTTACTCACATTATTACACTTATTTTTTCATGATTAAAAACATTAATATGCAAATTAGATTTGGTTTGTAGTTTCTAAAAAAAAAAAAATTTGGGCCATTTTACACACATCGAATAATTCTGTTATAACATAGCTGAGAATCATCTTTATACAAAGTTTGTTAAAGATAAGAGGGCATAGCATAACTTTTTTTTTTTTTAATCTGCATATTATTTTTTAATGTTCTAAACAATGTTAAGACATCAAAAAATGTTTTTTTCCTAAAACTTTTTTCTCAGGTCTTAAGGTTATATATGCTTCAATATTATTCCTTTTTATATTTATATTTCTACAAAAGTTGAGCTGCAGTATTAATGTTATCTCACTGTTACTGATTCATCATGAAGCTCAAAGGATTATGGGTAGAACATTCTGATTCATCAACACAGTTTCACTGATGATCCAGTATAAACCCTAAACCCAGGATATAGGGTCTGAGTGAATGTGGTCTGGACTGTGTGGATGAGTGTCATTGTGTCAGAGATGCTGAAAAAGGACAGAGTTCCTGCGCTCTCATCCACAAACACTCCTGTTCTATAGATATTATTATCAGACACTCGTGTTCTGCTGATGATGGGCTTTACAGAGAGAGCAGTCTCAATGTTATTGTGTCTGAATGAGTAACTGTGAGGAGAGCAGAACAAACTCCAGGACTGATCATTGCGTCCAAACACACACTCATCACCTCCTCCCTTCCTGCTGATGCTCTTATATGACACGGATATAAACACATCTCCACCCCACTCAATTTCCCAGTAACAGCGTCCACACACACTCTCTTCACACAACACCTGATGATACACATCAAATCTGTCTGGATGATCAGGATACGACCTAGACTCAGACACACAAGTCACCTTTCTGTTCTCCTCAGACAGAATGAGTTGATTGTGTGCTGATATTGAATCCAGTGTGAGAAAACATGCATCTGAACAAAAGAACAAAGACATTAACAACACAACAACAATCACTACAGCTCTGTGTGTGTGTGTGTGTGTGTGTGTGTATACGTACATTTCTTCAGTCCTGCTGTAATCCTGGATTCTCCTCCATGATCCACACTAAAAAAGCACACACAGACACAGTCAGTCAACAAAAAAACTGATGCTACGCAGTTGCCAAGGTACTCGGTGTGGTTTCAAGGGTGTTACTATATAGTGGCTAAGATGTGTCTGGGTGGTTTCTAGGCTGTTGCTCTGCAGTTGCTAGGGTATATGGGGCTAGTAGGGCTGTGTATCTCGATACAGGACTGACTGATTTCAGCAGAATTGAGTGATACAGCTGTGTATTGCATACTGTACACTGTAGGATCATTGATAACTTAAGACAGATCAGACAGTTGAGCTGATATGTTAAACCTTTCAGTGGTGAGTTTAAAATATTCCAGCGGTCCCTCCAGAGTGAGTTTTGTTTTTAGGCGACCATTATTTAGAACGTTTGTCTTTACGGTTTCCATGACGACACGTCTTGCTTATCGCGTGACACACTCTGTGAGTGCAATACCGCTGTAAGACAGATGGATCACTTTTATTTAGTTTTTCCTTTATTATTTAAAATATTCACAAACAGTGTGAACAGAATAATATTCCGATTCACAAATATTTGTAAATGAGTGTGGTTTGTCGTGTAAACACCTTTATAAATGATTTTGATCGTGATCTGCAACATGAGATGGGCGCCGCCATGTTTGTTCGTGCTGCAGTTCAGAGAGTCCTGTCAGTTGGATTTACAACACATAAATTAATCACAGTGAAGAATAGAGTGAACTTTCTAGCTTTATATTACACTGTGTATCTGATATGAATCAAATTTGAATGGATTGTTATTGTTGTTTCCACTGACATCTTTGAGTATATTACAAGCTCTAAATGTATTGTTTCACTAGTGCTTCTGTGTATTTAAATGTCAGAAACCTATACATAGATGTGATAATATGACAAGCACAGCGCACTTCTCTCTCCGGCTCAGCGCCAGCAAATACGTGAAAGCTCACTTTGAATCTGGCAGTAATGCGACGTCACCAAACGTTCTAAATCCCAGATGTGGGACCGTACTCCCAGTAGCACGAAAAGGAAAAATCACATATGTGGGACCGTACTGCTCAAAATGTTAATAAAATCATCTTCACATTGCTGCTGGGGTATCACTGAACAAATCAACACACTCCACAAGAAGTGTTTTAAATTAAAGTGTTTTCTTCACTGTATCTCAAATACACAGACAGACATTTCTTTTAAGGAGTGTCTATTTACAGCAAGTGCTATTAGTCACCTTGTAGGCAGAGGCTAATTACACTACATTTACAAAACATTTGGCAGACGATCTACATGGGTTCGAATCCACCTTCTGACAGTTTTTTTACCTCCCTTTTTAAATTTCATATCACATCAATAAAGCATTTATTTTCAATATAAAATATGGAAATAATTAAAAGTTGAAAATAAAGTACTGGGTTAGGGTTTGGGTAGGTGTAGGGAAGGCTCCCACTGAACAATCGTCTTTGTCAGACGTTGAAATGACATCCCCTGACAAGCCAGAATGAAAGTTTTTATGACGGCTTTTTATGACGTCTTTTGGACGTCCAGTGACGTTTATTCTGGCTTGTCAGGGGATGTCATTTCAACGTCTGACAAAAACGATTGTTCAGTGGGCTTTATTGTCGCTATAAGGGTGTCAACCATGGCATCTATTTAATAATTTAAATTATTGAATTTCAATACTGATGTGCAAATAATTGCCCCTTGCAATATAAATAGTATAAAGTAGTATAAATTGCAAAAAATTATATTTGTAAAGCATTCTATTTACAAATTCTTAGTGTAAAACATATCACTAAATAATGCTGCTATTTTCACCTGGTGTAAATAGAATTCATTGCATCTATGGCTGTTTACACTTCCGCTGTAACCGCTGCCTTTATTTTATTAATAAAATAGCTTCACTGCTCAAGAGCTACATTATTTTTCTCAGCTATGATTTTGTAACATCATAGTTATTAAGCAATTAGTCACAGTTGCACTGTTAAAAGACAAACATGGTTAAAACAAAGGGAAGTCATACAGTGTCTCTCTGTGTGGTGAGCGAGTGGAGCGTGGTTGCGGAAACGAGTGTGCAGGTGTGTTTTACAAACTTTTCAATCTTTTCTCTTTTTGTATAAGATTCGCTAAAATAATCAAAATTTTTAGCAAGGGCTTGTAGTTTGGTGTGCAGCGGATAAATCATATGAACTAGTGGAGCACGGTCTAGTGATTAAGGGTGCTTTCACTGCAGTGCTTCCACTTTTAATGCCGTCTAAAAGAGTGACTTTGTCAAAAGATGATGTATGTTGTCTCTTTTTGGAAAATTTGCACAGCTTGGAAATGTGTTCCCACTTTTGAAGAATGTAGTCTAAGATATGCATATAGCGTTGAAGGATAATGTTGAGCTTAATGTGTCTTTTAATTTTGACTACATGATTTATGCTTCAACTGATAAAATGAGATGTTTTGGAGGTGGGAAAACAGAACACTTGCTGTTCATGTGCCCAGATAAAGGTGAAAATGTTGAGGGTGAGGAGGAAGTCTGGCCACAGACATCTGCCGAAGCAACAGTCTTTTCAACATTCATACGAGTGTTACTAGGAATGTTGAAGGAAGGTTAGCTTTGGAGACGGCCGTAGAGAAGACTGAGGCTGGGAAGACTAAACCTTCTACTTCTCATCAAAAAATAGTAAATTTGGTCGTGTTGACAGAAGGTGAAATAGAAAGTAAATTCCTTAAAAGTGGTTCCTAAAAAAAAAATTGTACAGAAATAGTGGAATCAGAGTTTTTTTTAAAGCTTGTTAAAAAGGAAGAAGACAAAAGATGTTTCTTTTTTTAGAAGGTATTAATATTAATTTAACATCCCTGAATGTCAATGGTAGCCTGGCTTCCGCTACATTAAAGCTCATAGGAGCTTAGTCTGGCCAAGCTACCTCACTACCCGTCTTCTGGGAGGCGGGATTAACCTGCGTCCATCAGATACCTCTGTATACTACTGGACGAATCTATAACCAATCAGACCACTCAATCCGATGACGTATGCGTAGCGACGGATCCTGAACCCACCGTAACCAATTGTAGCTAGCTGCATTAAAGCAGTAGGAAAATGTCTTTACTTCTGCGCCATTTTCAAAGAAAACCCGTTATGAAAAATTTCTCAAACCAGCTGCAACAGCAGAGTCGAATGATTGTTGCTGCTCCGTACACGCCATGTTTTACGGTCGCAGAACTGCTGCGTCATCACATTACACCCGCCTTAGTCGTGCCGGGGGGTGGGGGTGGGGGGGAGCTCGTTTCTCATTGGTTCCCATTTTTTTGGGAACAGAAATGCTCTAAAACGGCAGCTTTGCTAGACTGACTTTGTTCATGAAATAGAATGCTGTAAAATGAGAATACTGTCAGACAGACTGTCATAAATAGATTATATTAATCAATTAGCCTCTATTAACTACATTAAATGCAAAGTTCAATTGCCACAGTTCAAGTGCCACAGTTCTTCTGAATTTATTCTGTCTCAGTTTGTTCTGTTGCTTCTTGTCATTCCAGACTGACTGGATAATGATCAGACGAAATCTCACTGGATTATCACAATTAATGGCAAAATAAATGTTTAAAAAATGTAAACTGATATTTCCTACTGTTAAAAAAAATAACAAATGAAACCATTTTGTACGTTGGTGAAAATACTAGTGGCCTAAATCTAAAGTACAGTACATATATTGTCACTGAGGAATTAAAATAAAAAATCTAAAATCTTTCTATAAGACATACTTGAGTTTGTCCAGTGAGCAGGTTGAATCCTCCAGTTTTTCAGAGAGTAGCTTGACTCCTGCATCTCCAGGATAATTGTAGCTCAGATCCAGCTCTCTTAGGTGTGAGGGGTTTGAACTCAGAGCTAAAGACACACAACGGCATCCTTTCTCTGTCACCATACAGCCAGACAATCTGAAAACACAGTAGCCATGTGACAATCAGACATCTCTTTCACACATTTAGACAATGTGAAAAATAAATGTACACGAAAATCAGTCTGAAATGTCATATGCACATGCTAAATTGAAAATGGCTGTCCAGTGGAGTTGTGTTCCTGTAAAAACATCACTTTAATCTATTCGATGCCACCTATTTAATGATATTTAACTACATTTTCTATTCAAAATGTGAATTTACCTTTAGTGCATTACTTCCACCCATTATTGAATAAGCTAGCTTCTGTTTATTCTTAAAGCCTGGCTAATTCCAGAATATTATCGCATAGCCAGACCTTCAAATTGATTAATGAATACATGGTAGCATTCATTAAAGAAGACCCACTTCAAGTTTAGTTACATTTATAGAAATGGATTTTTTATAGAAATGCTTTTCTTTGAATTGAAAGAATCCTTATGTTTATTTCTTCATCATGTTATGTGTCTACAACCATGTTCCATAACAGAATCCAAGTCCAAAAGCAGAAAATGTGGTCAAGCAGCAGAGTGGTCGGGCGTTGGAAAGGTATGTGGAGGAATTCCTAGAGCTTTCCAACAAGCTGAGTTGGCCTGACGCCCTTCACAGTGTCTGTTTTTGGCTAGGGCTGGATGATGAAGTTATCAGCTGTGAAATTCCTATGAACGTTTTTTTCCCTGATCGAGCTGATTAATTTAGTTCTCCAGTAAAACAATTCCAACTTCCAAGTGGAAAGTAAAGATCATCATCCTCCAGTCCCACCCGAAGACTGCCAGCTCACACCCCGCAGGAATCACCCGCATGCCTTAGTTCCAACCACTTATCTCCATTGTCTACCATTTGCGGCCCAACCAAGCCTACCCATGGTTCCTATGCCAAGCATATAAATTAAATGGCCCACACTTCCCAAGCGCCTTCCAGTGGTCGATCCTCCAGACCTCACTCCAGTTCCTGCTTTTTGGAAGTGCCCTCCAGTGGGTGATACTCCAGAGCTCACTTCAGTGCCCGCTCTTCCAGTAACCACGCCTTTAGTGCACCCTCCAGTTTCGACTCTTCTAAAGTGGCCTCCAGTTACTGAATGCGCTCTAGGAGTTACTCAATTCCCCTGGAGTTCTAAGCTCCTCTTTTTACCCAAGAGCTTCTGCTGGTCCAGTCCAGCTCTCCTTCGTCTTCAGAGCGCCCTCCTGAGCTCGCTTCCCCTGAGCTTTCCTTCTGTGCCCTCTCCTCCTGAGTGCCCTCCTGTGCCTACCTATGCCTACTCCTCCTGATCGCCCGCCAGAGACCACTCCTTTTGAATGACTGCCAGGATCTGTCCTGGTTTTGTGGACCTGGAGCTTCCCTGGACTTCAAGCTGCCTGCTCAGCCGTGGCTCTGTGAACTCTGTGCTCTGGAATGGCCCCCCCGAGCCATTGGACTGGACTGCTTTATACTGTGTATATTGTTGTATTGACAATAAAGATATTGAATCTTGAATCTATTGGTTCTTCCAAGTGTTAAATTTAAGTAAAATTATCACAGACTCTGTTCTCATTTAGTTAAGTCTGGTCATCCTTATTACCTGTGCTTATTAATCGTCTTGTTTGCATTAGTTTCCTTGTGTTTATAAGCATTCAGTTTCTCCCTCTTCTTTGTGTTGGATCAATGTTATTTACAACTACATTCTGTGACAATAACATTCTTATTGGAAATAAACAGTAACTGGTGTATAACAGTAAATGACAAGGCCAACATGTCACTAAGATTGCTAATCAAAAAAGGGTAGATTTTTCAATTGAAGTGTGTGATTATTTAAGTGCATTTGCATACATTGTATCATGAGCTGTTTGCATGAGTGACTCTGGACCAGTCAAAACCATAATGGATAATTATATACAATTTCATTAAAATTTGATAAACTCATTTTGCTTATGTGTTTTACTGAAACCATTTACCTCAAAATCTCCAGCTGACAGTTTGGACTCTTCAGTCCTTCAGAAAGCATCTTCACTCCAAAATCTTTCAGATCATTGTTACTCAGGTTCAGCTCTCTCAGGATGTTGGATCTTGAGGATTGAAAAACTGAAGACAAACTTCCACAAGACTGAGCAGTGAGATTACATTCACATAGCCTGTGTAAAAAATAAAATAAAAACAACTCTGTTGAAGACAAAAGTAAAGGCCTGACATTAGATTTTGAATGTATGTTTCAGCAATTCAGTCCTTTATGAAACACTTGTTGTGTTTATTGCAGTTGTTTTGTTTTATCCAATTGCAGCAGGTTTGTATTAATTTAAATAAACAAAAAACATATATAAACCCAACAAAACAGCTAACAAACCTTTGCACCATTGTTTGAAGAAACCAAGCAGTATATATACGATAATGAACAACTAACCTTACCCTAACTAGACAGACGACAAACTATTATTCCTAAACACAGGAAGCTCAAACTCAGATACTACCAGTTGAAAAAGAGAGAGATGTTTGATAACAAAATTAAATGTAAGTAAAATAATTCCTTATAAACCTGTCATAGACTTCCTTCAGCAATACACAAACTCAGTTCAGTATATTATAGGTCAAACAATATCTAGGGTTTTACTTTAAAGTTTATTAGCTATTTCAATTAATGCTCTCTTATTTTATTTGGGAAATTTAATCTTATAGATTCGAGTTGACTTGAATTAAATTGATTCAAAATTTATAAAATACACTTTGTTGACTAATTCATCCAGCATTTAGTACAATTTAGTGTATCTTACCAATTATGTTTTATTTTGTGATGTAGTGGACAGCACATTCCAGGGCCCAGCTTATGGCGCTGCCTCTCTCTGACCACTAGTGGACAAAGGTTTGTTACATTTTGATTGGATCTTGGTGGACTAAAATAAGCATACTTTCCAATGGCATCAGATAAAGATGTCGGGACAATGGCCAGATGCCTCCTAAGGGGCAAGTAGACCACCTTAGTTAAAAAGCTGGGGAAAGACGGGACTTCTTGATGCAGCAGCAGTGAGTGAAACAAAGAGATCATAAAGTTCCATCCAAATCCATTCTTAACCATATTCTTAAACCATATATTGATTTTAACTACAACACACACATCTTATGCTTGAAAATAAAAAATAAGTATTCTCAGTGACAGTGACGTGTATTGCAACATCAAACACACACAAATTCATCTGTTGATGGACAAATTAATGCATGCATTGCAGTTCAATCTTCTTCCATCATGTTTGGACTTAATGTGTTTGTAACATTGGAAGATGCATGTTTGTGGTTTGGTAAGTAAGAAGTGCACCATTAAAACATTAGTGACACCTTTCTAACTTTGTGTTTGAACTATGCAAATAAGTTCCACAGGAGGAAAGAAGACTCTGTGTCCCCCGTTCTGATGGAAACAGCCAATTGCAGCATGGAAATGGAGAAGCGCCAGATTGCAATATTCTCATCTAAAAGGGCTAAAGGTGTCACGGAGGCTGGACAAGAAATGAATGATCTGAACGTGTCCCCTTGTAGCGCGACGGATAAACTCGAACGCGGAGAAACGCGAGCGAGCGGATTAATCATGCGCTTTGATCTGAGAACGCTCCAGAAAGGAGTAGAGATTTCCACCAAGAAACCCGCGTTCTCACACGCACACAGACAGGTAAATAAGAGCTCCGAAGAGTGTAGAGAGTACTCACGTGAGCCTGGATAGAGTTGGGACCTGACGGGGAGAGTCATGAACTCAATGTCTGGAGCTGGAGAACACCGGTTTCCTGTTTATATACCTGCGTGAGGTTACTTCCGGGTCCTCGTGACCTCACGTGATCTGGTACGTGTGACAAAAGGTACCCTTCCAAAAGACACTCTTTGTTCTGAGTCTCCAGCGTGTTCTGTGAGACACTAACAGAACATTCATCAAAAGTTCTGAGTCTCCAGCCTGTTACAGGAAGGCAGCAACAGAGAGACAACAACAGATCAACATGTACAGAGTCTCCCCTCTAAAGAAAAACAATGACAGAAACACCTCCTTCCTGAGGCTTAATACTGCAATGGAAAAGACATTAGGACATCAACAGTTCTGCAAGGCTAAGATATCAATGGAAATAACCGTTCCAACTACCAAGTTCTGAGTCTCCATCTTTGAGGCAGCAACGGTGTCGAAACAGATTTCTGCTCTTTTCCACAGGAGGAAACACTAGTGGATGAAGTAGCTGTCACCAGACTGCTCACTCGACCACAGAGAATGTAACTATCACTTATCCAAACCTCTTTCAGAGCCCTTTGCATTGTTGTGTATTATCAGTATCTCCACTGTTCAACTGTAAGGGATCCTCTTGTGAACAATCATTCACAAGGACATTGTTGGATCTGGATTCTTTAACCACAGGCAACAGATACTGAAGAACTTCATCTCCTGTATGTTGTTCTCCAATATACTCTTTTAGATCAAAAACATCCATCTTCTGATCTGATGTCAGCAACACATAAACCAAAGCTGACCACTGTGAAGAGGAGAGTTTGGCTTCTCTTAATTCTTTAGATTTCAGATAACCCTGGATCTCCTGCATCAGTGAATCATCACCCAGTTCATTTAGACAGTGAAACAGATTGATAGATTTGTCTGGAGAGCGATTCTTCCTGATCTTCTGTTTGATGAACTGAACTGTTTCCTCTTTGTTGTAGGAGCAGCTTCCTGTCTGTGTCAGTAGTTTTCTTAAGAGAGTCTGATTGGACTTCACTGAGAGACCCAGAAGAAACCGCAGGAAAAGATCCAGGTGTCCATTCTTACTCCGTAGAGCCTCATTCACAGCTCTATGATGCAGCTCAGATACTGAATTATATTTCATCCGGTAAAACATCTTAGCCAACAGACTTTGTTTTATTTGGTCAAACACATTTATCTTCTTGGTTGTAAAGAAGAGGTGCACATATAAAGCTGCTAGATGTTCCTGAAGGCTCAGATGAACAAAGCAGAAGACTTTCCCTTGAAACAAGCCCAGCTCCTCTCTGAAGATCTGAGTGCACAGTCCTGAGAACACTGATGCTTCTGTCACATTGATACCACACTCTCTTAGGTCTTCATCATAGAAGATCAGGTTTCCTTTTACAAGTTGCTGAAAAGCCAGTTTCCCCAGTTTGAGGATCATGTCTTCATCTGTCACCTTCTTCTCATAGTCCTTCTCATGTTTGATGTTGGTCTGAAGGATCAGGAAGTGTGTGTACATTTGAGTGAGAGTCTT
>JAUCNO010001091.1:534179-554311 GCA_032353835.1 Enteromius viviparus
ATCTCATCAACTGTGCTTCAGAAGCTCCTGGAAGAAGATGTGAGAGCAGAAGTCCCTCAAACTCTGACTGAAATGTACATCCACTTCCTGCTGACTCAGATCAACATGAGGAATCAGAAGTATGAAGACAGAGATCCAGAGAAACTCCTGCAGTCCAACAGAGAAGTCATTGTGAAACTTGCTGAGCTGGCTTTCAAACAGCTGATGAAGGGCAATGTGATGTTCTATGAAGAGGACCTGATTGAGAGCGGCATAGACGTCACTGATGCCTCAGTGTATTCTGGGATTTGCACCGAGATCTTTAAGGAGGAGTCTGTGATTCATCAGAGGAAAGTCTACAGTTTCATTAATCTGAGTGTTCAAGAGTTTCTTGCTGCTTTCTATATGTTTTACTGCTATTTAATAAGGAGCATCGAGCCACTGCGTGAATTCAGATTTTATGGATTTAGTTAAGTCTCTCTGTACTATCTACTAAAATCAGCAGTAGATAAAACCCTCAAGAGTGAGAATGGACAGCTGGATCTGTTCCTGAGGTTCCTGCTGGGCATCTCACTGGAGTTAAATCAGAAGCTCTTACAGGATCTTCTGACACACACAGAGAACAGCTCCAAGACCATCGGGAAAACCACACAGTTCATTAAAGAGAAGATCAAAGATCTGGGAAATATTTATTATCTCTCAGCTGGTCAATCCATCAATCTGTTGCTCTGTCTGCAGGAAGTGAAGGATCAGTCTCTGTCCAGAGAGATTCAGGAGTTTGCAGACAAAAACTCAGAGAAGAAACTCTCTCCGTCTCACTGCTCAACAATCGCCTACATGCTTCAAATGTCAGAGCAGCCACTGGATGAGATAGATTTTCAGAAATACAACACATCAGATGAGGGGAGAAGACGACTGATACCAGCTGTGATCAACTGCAGAAAAGCTATGTGAGTAATCGTTAAGATATAAATTTACATTTCATAAATTAGAGATTTTCTTCTAAATAAAAAGCTTGTTTTATGGGGTTCATCAAAGTAATAGCAAAATCTGGTCATTTTGTTTTCTTACCTTTGTACATTGTAGTTTTTTATGTTGCCTTAGGGTTGGCATCTTCATCTAAATCTTGTGTCATTATTAGTTACCACAGGATGTCAATACTTTGGCACAAACAGAGAAGCAAACAGCTACTGTTCCAACTAAGCAAAAAATAATGTGTTTGACCCAAGCAGTAGAATGTTAATGTGCATTTGATCAGATGTAACTGAAGTACAAGGTTATGAGATACATTGTGTGATTGCTAGGCTAAAGAGGTGTGTCTGTAATCTGGATTTAAATAGAAAGAGTGTGTCTGAACCCGGACGTTCTGCCTTAACTGACTACCTTACATGACTATGTCTTTTATTGTATTATTGGTTTCAACTTTATTTATTTTTTCCTAGTTTTTCTGGCTGTAATCTCACTGCTCAGTGTTGTGAGAGTTTGTCATCAGTTCTTCAATCCTCAAACTGTGTCCTGAGAGAACTAGATCTGAGTAACAATAACCTGCAAGACTCAAGAATTAAGCTGCTCTCTGATGGATTGATCAGTGCAAACTGTCATCTGGAGATACTGAGGTATTTTAAAATTATACAATAGGTCATTTACAGTCAGCTGGTCAAAATGTTGGTTTGTGTTTGTAGATGATCTGATTGTTGATGTTGGTGTTCTGCTCTCTTTCAGTATTTCTGGCTGTAATCTTATTGCTCAGTGTTGTGAGAGTTTGTCATCAGTTCTTCAATCCTTAAACTGTATCCTGAGAGAGCTGGATCTGAGTAACAATGCCCTGCAGGATTCAGGAGTGAAGCTGCTCTCTGACACACTGAAGAGTCCAAACTGTCAGCTGCAGATACTGAGGTATTAAGAGCATACAAGAGATCATTCACAGTCAGCTGGTCATAATGTTTAAGTGTGTCAGTAGATGATGTTACTGTTGATGTGTGCTCTGCTCTGCTCTCTTTCAGTCTTTCTGGCTGTAATCTAACTGCTCAGTGTTGTGAGAGTTTGTCATCAGTTCTTCAATCCTCAAACTGTGTCCTGATAGAGCTGGATTTGAGTAACAATGCCCTGCAGGATTCAGGAGTGAAGCTGCTCTCCAATGGACTGAAGAGTCCAAACTGTCAGCTGAAGACACTGAGGTCTGATTTTCACACTCACTTTAATTGATTTTGTTGAAATAAATGGAATTTAAACAATGCTTTGGGAAACATTTGCCTTAATGTTAAAAGATTAGTTTCCCAAATATGAAAATTAAGATTTTTATTTTTTATTAAGATATATTAAAATGTTAACACATTAATAATCATCACTTCTGCTGATGCGCTTGTGTGTACACTTGAGAACTTAGTCTATACGCATTTAAAGGCTCACTATTAATGATTTAAATGGTTTATTAATAAACGTTCGATTAATCGACTTGTGTTTAAAATGAACAACTACTGGTCGACCAAAAAAATCCTTAGTCGAGGACAGCCTGATGCATTGATGTGGACAGAAAAAGTTGTAATTGCTTTTTTCTTTCTTTTTGAGTTATCTAAAAGGAAAATCTCGTTTAAATTCACACAATGAATGATAGTCACTCAAATTTTGAGTGTTGATGTGTTTGTATATAATCAGATGTTTTGATCTATCTTGCAGGTTGTCTGGCTGTATGGTGACAAAGGAAGGTTGTGGTTATTTGTCTTCAGCGCTGAGTTCAAACCCCTCACACCTGAGAGAATTGGATCTGAGCTACAATCACCCAGGACCAACAGGAGACCAGCTACTCAACCAGAAACTACAGGATCCACATTATACACTGCAAATACTCAAGTATTCAATTCAATTAAATTCAAATTTATTTGTATAGCACTTTTTTTATGATGCATATCATTGCAAAGCAGCTTTACACCAAAGTAATATTTACAGTATATGTAGTAGTAGTTTGTACATGTAGATATGGCATAGATGTGAGGTAAAGATCAATTTGACATAATCAAACAGACAGGGAACATTCGAAGTATGTCAAACACTACTACTGACATACTGAACGTCTGTGAATGATGCAGATCTACAATAATGTGTGTTTACAGTGTGGATTATGGAGGAGAGATCAGGTTGACACCAGGACTACGAAAGTGTAGGTCGACAAACACACACACACGCTCATCTAGTGATTTTTGTTTCATTGTTATAAATGTTTCGCTCTTGCGTTCAGATGCCTGTGATCTCACACTGGATCCAAACACAGCAAATACTCGACTCATCCTGTCTGAGGAGAACAGGAAGATCACATGTGTGAAAGATCCTCAGCCGTATCCTGATCATCAAGAGAGATTTGATGATGTTCCTCAGGTTCTGAGTGTTGAGAGTCTGACTGGACGCTGTTACTGGGAGGCTGAATGGAGTGGACATGATGCTGAAATATCAGTGACATTTAAAGGAATCAACAGAAAAGGAAAGGAAGATGACTGTAAGTTTGGATCCAATGATAAATCCTGGAGTCTGTACTGTTCTGATAACAGATTCACTGTCTGGCACTATAAGAACTACACTGATATACACAGGGTCCAATCATCCTCTAATAGAGTAGGAGTGTGTGTGGACGTGCCGGCCGGCTCTCTGTCCTTCTACAGCGTCTCTAACACTCACACGCTCACACATTTACACTCATTCAACACCACATTCACTGAACACCTCTATGCTGGATTCAGGCTTGATTATGATTCAACAGTTTCTCTGTGTCGTGAATGAATTTTTCAGTGAATCTATTCAACAGGTTCATTGGATAGAAAATCCAATGTAATGGAGAAAAGAGAAGTAAAAGTAAACAATGAATTAAATGTATTTATTTTTGCAAAATAAAAAATGGTTATATAAAATACAGATACTTAAAAAAATTGTACAGTAAAAGAATACAGTATTGTTACAATCCACCTGTTTTAATCAATAATTGTTCTATCACTAACAAATTTAGGATATTTGACTCTCTATAGTTTATTTGTGACATAATTTAAATGTTAATTTAGTATCTTAACTTCTTCTTTTCGCAACTAAGAATAAGGCACTATGTATTTGTTTATTTTAGTTTTTGAATAGTCTGTGGCCCAAATCAATCAAAGATTTAGTTTATTTTTGTTTATTTTTGACAAAGCTGATATGGTTTTGCCTTTTCCTTCATTAGCGGCTTTTTACCAGACAACTAGAACTATATGTCTTCAAATATGTATTTAAAAAAGAATAAAACTCAGAATACATGTTTTATTGTTTGTTGTTGTATTTAAATTTTCCAGCACCTCTGACATTTACGTTTGAACAGGACTTTTATTATGAGTTGGTGATGTGATGTCTGCCCTGCGCTCCTGCACCTGTGATTTAAAGAAAGGTTTTAGTTTTTAAGTCAGCACCACCCAGGAGGATTTCTCCACTGCCTGTTCCGCCCTGTTGGGCTTCTCCTCCACCTGCTCTGCCCAGAGGGACGTCTCTGCCGCCGGTTCCGCCCCGTTGGGCTTCTCCACTGCCTGCTCCACCCAGAGGGACGTCTCTGCCGCCGGTTCCGCCCCGTTGGGCTTCTCCACCGCCTGCTCCACCCAGAGGGACGTCTCTGCCATCTGCTCCGCCCCGGTGGGAGGTCATTCCTGCTGGCTCCTAAGCCAGAGGCGTATGGAAGCCACTTCTTTGAGGGGGGGCTATGTAACATTCAGCTGGACGTGCCAGCACAGCTCTGTTTATTCTACCCATGTAACTGTAGATCAGTGTTTTATTTTGTCCACAAGATGTCGCTATGCCACTATTGTGTTAAGACATATTCAAGTTCAAGTCAACGCTGTTTAAGCTTCTTGATGTACCGTAGTGTTGATAAGTGCATAGTACGCCATCTTTTCTTCAGTTCAAGTTATTAACACTAACAGGTAAGACTTGTTAATAGCAGTGGACATTTTTATTTTATAAAATATTTTTGTTGTTATCGTGGCAAAGTTCTGTTTACTGAGTTCTCTTGTGTACTAAACTGCTAAAGATCTAAATGCAGAGTAATATGGAGAGTTAAAATGTTTTTTTGTTTGAAAGTGATTAATAACCATTTGCTAAAATCATTTAAGTTAATTTTTCCCCTCATTAATGTACACACAGCAACCCATATTGAGAGAAAAACACAGAATTGTTGACATTTTTGCAAATTTATTAAAAAAGAAAAACTAAAATGTTATGGTCGTAAGTATTCAGACCCTTTGCTCAGTATTTAGTAGAAGCACCCTTTTGATCGAATACAGCCATAAGAATTTTTGGGAAAGATGCAACATGTTTTTCACACCTGGACCTTGCAAAGAAATATGGAACACTGAAGTCATATGGAAGCCAGAAATATTCAGACATTTGTGCACTTCAGTCTCAAGTGAACAAAGATGTATATAACATGCAGGATGTTATGTCAGCAGCACACTTTTTTCTTTATAAAGGAGAGAACAGCCATATAATTGCTGTTCAATTGATTTGTTTACATGTGGTTGCATTGGTGTTACATGCACATTGCATTGCTTGGGTTCTTTTTATGTGTGCATTGGATTTATTTTAGGTACTGTTCATTAAAACCTGTAGCAAGAAAACATACCTCTCCAGGCTCCATGTTAATTTAATGTCATGAAATTGTCAGGCCGTTACATCCCTATGAAATACTTTATTGGTTGTACAGTCTGTTTGTCGAAATTAATACCCATGGAAAAAAGAAGCTTTTTCCAGCTTTATTTACACCTTTTACCTTATAATATCAAACCAGCAACCACTCTGAAAATTAATACAAAATTAGAAAAAGGAAATTAGAAAAGGGAACAGTTGGGGGATTGGTGCCTTGCTCAGGGGTCTCATCTTAGTCTTGGTATTGAAGGTGGAGAGAGTGCTGATCATTCTGCGCAATGTCACTTTACGCTAAACCACTGAATTAAAAACCATTACTGATTTGAAAATATAGAGTGTAATTTTCTCATGTGCTTGTTACGGTTTGATATTTGAGTAAAATCTTTTCCACACTGTTGAGAGGTGAAGAGACTATCTCCAGTGTGAATTCTCATGTGGGCTTTAATGCTTCCATGTTTATCGAAACTCTCTCCACACTGAGAGCATGTATAAGACTTTTCTCTAGTGTGAATTCTCATCTGTTTGTTAAGATTTCCTTTTTCTGTGAACCTTTTTCCACACTGGTGGCACACATAATGCTTATCTCTAGTGTGAACTCTTCTGTGTTTGTCAAGGCTTTCTTTTCCGTTGAAACTTTTTCCACACTGTTGGCAGATAAAAGGACTTTATCCTGTGTGAAGTGCTATGTGGTCATTAAGGTTTTTCCTTCTACTAAAATTTTTTCCACACAGATGACAGATGTAAGGCTTCTTTCCAGTGTGAGCACTCACATGGGCTTCAAGGCTTCCTTTTTGACTAAAACTTTTTCCACACTCTTGGCAGATGTAAGGCTTGTCTCCAGTGTGAATTTTCATGTGCCTGTAAAGGTTTTCGTCATTAGCGAAACTTTTTCCACACTGTTGGCAGGTGAAGGGCTTCTCTCCAGTGTGAATTCTCATGTGCGCTTTAAGGTCTCCTCCAAAAGTGAAACGTTTTCCACACTGTTGGCAGGTGTAAGGCTTCTCTCCAGTGTGACCTCTCATGTGCCTGTTAAGGTCTCCTTTTTGAGAAAAACTTTTTCCACACTGTTGGCAGGTGTAAGGCTTGTTTCCAGTGTGAACTCTCATGTGCACTCTAAGGTTTAAATGTTCATTAAAACTTTCAGATCCTGTTTTAAGGGTTGTTTTCTGTGAGCAAGTCTCTGGTCGACTGAAAGACTCTTCTTCAGTTTTAAAATCATGATGAGTCTCGTATTGTACTTTCTCTTCCATTTCATTTGGTATTATGCTCTCCTCTTTCAGCGGCATGAGGTCTGATGAAAAAAGACAAATGGGTCAGAAAGTTAATGGAAAATTCAGCAAAAGTTACTCTATAAAAATCCAATTATTTGTGGAGAATAAATAAAAGTGAGTAAGTACATGACTAAATCCAGTACACATTGCTCTTTGCATTGTTGCAAAATACATTAATATCATAAAATGTATATGTAATATATACACACACTATAGTAGTCAACATCTGAAGTGGATCAAAACATTTTATCAAAGTTGTCCTAAAACCAAAACAACATCCATTCTGGTCTAAAGACAACTTTAACCTTTTTGATCCACTTCAAAAGTTAACTACTGTACACGGGAAAATATTATTAAAAATAAATAATTATTTATATTAAATGTACAGCAGTCTAATGAGGTAGCAACAAGGGCTGCACTAATATGATAATATTAATAATTGTTGATTATTCCCTTAAAATAGTCATTGTAATTGGTTATGATTATCACAAATTACATTCATTGATGTTTTAAATAGCTTTATACAATTGCCTGAAGCAATTGCAAGCAATAATTTTAGGTACAAACGGAGGGAAAACACTACAAAACCTTTGAATTGCTTTTCTCAGTGCCACAAATGTCAAAGATATATTGGTTTGGTTTCTTTCAGTAAAAAAGTAAAACTATGCAATATACATGGTATAATAATGTTAAGGTAAAGCTAAAATTAAAACTAATGTAAAAGCTCAAAATAGCCTTTAGAAAAAGGTTTTAACCTTAAGTTTTCCTTATCAAGTATTCTTGGCTACAAGCTAAAACAACACCAAGTTTGACTTTTAGAGGCCTTTTAGCCAGGAACACAAGCCTGTTTTGTAATCATAGGTCACACTGCTCATACTACTCAACTCAACTCTCAAATCATCAAACAAGATTGGATCAAGAATAGAGCCTTGAGGGACACCGCGCACAAGGGGAGCTGCATCAGAAGTAAATTCACCAATACTGACAGAGAATATTCTACTATTAAAATAGGATTGAAACCACTTGAGCGCATTACCCTGAATTCCCACCCATTGCTCCAAATGAGAAATTACAACAGAGTGGTCAATTGTATCAAATGCCGTCTTCAGATCTAACAGTACTAACACAGCAGATATGGCAGCATCAAGAGTAAATAAACATCATTCAGAACTTTAACCAGCGCTGTTTCTCTGCAATGTTTTTCCTAAAAAACTAATTGGAACCCCTTGAATATATTATTATTAAACAGAAAAGTAGTCGGTGAAACACTATTTCCTTAAAAAAAAAATTTGACATAAAAAGAAAATTTGAAACTGGCCTAAAATGTATCTAAATTACGCTTTTTTGAAAAGTGGTTGTACAATGGGATGCTTGATGTCATCTGCAACCATTGCCATTCCAATGCAACTGTTCATAATCTTAAGAACAGTAGGACAGATTCATAATCTTAAAATAAAGGGCGAAGAATGTCAAAAAGACCCAGAGGGTTGTAGCTGGCTTACAATATCTTTCAGAGCAGGCAAAGTTACAAGCTCAAACTTACTCAAGATGTTGGTAAAGAGTGAGGGACAGAAGGATCTTGTCAAGTAGAGGGAAAATCTAGCCTAATATCCCTTATGTGGTCCATAAAAAAAAACCTAAACCTTGGGTTAAACGTTAATTGTGGGTATTCATTAACAAATGTTTCATGCTCCACATTCCTAACCCCGGGTTAACATTCTTATTTGTGGTTTCACTGTCAATGATTTGTAAGGAATCAGGGTGAATCAGACACTTAAAATTTTAATCAGGACATTGAAATCTCTTAATTAGTTTTGTATTTTTATGTAAATGATTCAATAAATACCGTACCACGCCATTCATAAAAGAAAGAAAGTTGCAACTTAATATCCGTCATTAATCCAAATTTCTACGGGTCTCTGCACCTCCTCCCATCTCCATGTTTGTCCGCGACTTGCCATGCTAAATGGTTTCTTAGTAACTTCATTGTTGGCAGCAAATGGGTTTCTTGCCGCTAAATACAAACATTTTGAAGGCGAATGACTGAATATAATATAAATATACACTGAGTCCATACATACAAACAAAAATTGATCAGAAACAGAGTACTTTTTTCCATTTTTTGGCATTTATCTATGGCAAAAATGCATACGTCATCACTGCTGGAGCTGAGTGGAGACGCTTCTGAAAATCTGTGTGAATTTGTGAAGGCCAAAACCAAACCAAAACTGTTATAAAAGTAAATTTTTTTAAGTTATTGAAGTTTACATGTAAGAAAATATAAAAAATATAGTTTTATTTTTCTATATATTTTTATATTTGATATAAAATAGCAAATTTACAAAGCATGTTTGCCACAAAATCTTCAAGAAAACCAAAGCCAATCATCTGAACAAGTTGTGTGTCAAAGTTTAGGTTGATATCTCAAATGATTTTAAGATAAACCTTTTTTGAGATAAAAAGATTTTGTGGATGCAGAACCAAACGTTTCCACTAGGTGATATACAGGCACTCTTGAGTTCCATTTATTGTTTGAGTGCTATGGACCATATTTTTCCATATCTTAAAAATATTTATAAAGTAGACATCCCATTCAGAAATATTTTGAGAAGTATCAAAAAGATCACTTTTTTGTGATTACTCTTATCTTCTGTAGTTTTAGTATAACATTATAATACCATTCAAATGTTTTCTCTTTTTTTCTTCTTAAAAAATAGGTCAATCCCATTTATAATTGTCATTAGAGGCTTAATACTATCGAAAATATAGTTAATACTGGTAGAAAATAAGTAATTCTCAAGCTGAATTTTAATTGTAAGGAATAAAACATTTTGTTTTTATTTCTTCAAAAATGTTATCAAGTAAAATTATGAGTTTAGATTTAAACTATACTTCACAAAAACACAACCCCTTTCACTAGGTTACAGTAATAACATTTTTTCACACTCTATGCTTCAAAAATATAATGCATTGTTCTGTAAAGCTTGGTATTTTAATAATCATTAAATGAGACTGAAACCAACCTGTTTGTTGCTCAGTATCTTCTTGTTTGACTCTGAATGTTTCTTCTATCTTCACATCTTCAGTCTCCTCTTTAATAAACTCCATCTTTATAATCCAGTCTGTCCTGTTAAAGATAAGGAAAGAAGAACCAGTCCAAACTAAATCACTGGGTTAGTCTCAGTCCTCTCTCTCTAGTTCAGTAGATACTGTTAATGACTGAACTCGTGTTTGTGATAAACTGATTCATGATGAACTTTACATCACTTGTAAAAACTATAAACAGAGTGAACGGTTTGCATTTAAGTAAACACTGTAAACGTGCAAAAACACCAACCTCAGCTGAATCACAACAGATGCAGGAGAGCGGCGCAGACTTATGACATCACAGCACTGTACCAAAATAAAAGTCCCACTCACACGCCAACATTTATAAATTACATAAAACACATACGCACGCCCCACAGAAAGCAAAGTCAAGATTAGTTATTCCAATTTCTACTTAATCCACACACGAGTTTTTTCTTCCCTCCTTTATGTCCTTTCTCCACCTTCCCTTCTTTTTATTGAGGTATATCTGCCTTCTTTTAGGGTCTGCTTTACACACACCCTGTAGCATCAACAGCGCTATTTCCTTTCAAATAAATTTGTGCTATTTAGTAAACTTTTTTAATGCATAATAAATTAATTATAAGTACATGCTTTAAACGCATAATTTTTAGGGATAGCAAAATTGGTCATGCTTCAATTCAGTTATGATTCAATTTCTTAAAACAAATACATGGCATTGATGAATATGTCAAAATATATGCAAAACAAACACCTTTTTTTCATTTCTAAGGCTTATGGATTTGATTGGACTAGGTGGAATTAGATTTATTAGAAAAGGGATTTCAGCCGCGGCTAATTATGCGTCATAACTCCTCCCAAAACCTGTTTATCGACATTACTTATTGCTGTGGTCCAGATCTGGGTTGTATACTGTAGAGTGACTTTTATGTGGCCCAGGTCTGGCCCAGACATTTAATGCAGATCTGGCTGATATTTGGCTTGGGCCCCGGGGCCAAATGTGGCCCAGAAACTGCTAAATTAAAAATATATACAACCATTTAAAAAAAGATTAAAAAGGCTTTATTTATATAATTTTACCAAATACTATATATATATATATTAACAATGAACTAATGCACCACACTATAAACATTAGCACAATATTAAAACCGCAAAGTATTAAGTAAATTATATTTACTGTATGTTTACAGTATAAATAATGTTTACTGTACCTATAAAAAAAGAAAAAAAAAAACATTGAGTCATAGTTCAGTTCAGCTCTTATCACATGGTGTCAGTTCAGTCAAGTCAATATATTGATGAATATTATATCTCTTCAACTAAGAAAGACAAAAAGTGTAAGGTAACCCAAACTCAAAACAGACCAGGCTCAGTCAGAAGACCATCTCCTCTGGCCAAACGAATGAACATGGTGAGATTCTTCCAGGATTAATCACAAGTCACATTGCAGAATTGCACATTTTATCCAACTTCTGCATGAAGAAACATCATTCCAGTAGGTGAAGCTGGTAAAAAGGGTGTGTGCAGAGGACTATGCATTGGTTCTCAAAGGCCATGTCCACACTAATTAGTTTTCATTTGAAAACGCATCTTTTTCTCTCCATTTTGGCCTTCCATCCACACTGAGATGGTGTTTTTGTCAAGGAACACTGAGCTTTTTAAAACACACTCCAAAGTGGATCCATTTGAAAATGCTGTTTTTGCGTCGCAGGGTGGACTGTGAAAACGGAGGCTTTCGAAAACGATGACGCATTTTAGTCGTATGATGCAGTCATGTGACCACTTCAACTGATGGCGGACTGCATTGTACAGTTGTTTTGTTTGCTCTAAAATTTGACAGCCATATTAAAGGTAGTAAATAAACAGCTGATGGAAATGACGCAGATCGAATCGTTGCACGTTTCACGCATGCGCAATACATGAACGTAAGCGTTTTCAGTCATTTCTGCTCGGATGATCAACTCTTCAAAATCAAATTTATCCGGATTAATGTAGACGTAGCCAAAGTCTTCGCTGAGTATCTGTGCTATGACCACCAGTGAGGTCTTTACAGTGATGTAATTTAGTTGACATGGTCTCCACTGACAGTCTGGGATGTGCTACACCTCATGGTTACTGGTTTGGTTCTTGGACTGTTTACTTTTCATCATGGTTCACTAAAAGCTGCACTTGGATCTGCAACTTATAAGTCTTGGAGTAGTTTATGTGACAGCAAACAACCATCATTGATAGAGAATAACACAGATAACCCAGCAAGACTGGATAACACTGGGAAAACATATCCTACTCTACTTAGGACAGGAAAATTTTGGAACTCCCATTAAAGCTGGCTGCACAAGTCAAGAAAGAACCACAAAACAACTTTTGGGGCTTTTTAGAGGCACTTTCCCAACCATGGAAAATTCTTTGCAGGACATGCAACGGTGTAATCCGTTGTAAAGCTCTACACTTGATGTCAGGTGGCATAGACGGAGGGTGAACCAACTCCAGGGTAACAGAATAACAGCCAAATGTATTAAACATCGTATACCCATCTTTTTTGGCAAGAACTAAACATAGGTGACATCAGCTAATAAAAAATGTTTAATGGGGCTGAATTTGTATTGAACATGATCACAATTTAATGTTATTTTTATATTTTTATATAACATTTCCTTTCCATGGTTACTCAAACAGCAAATTAATTATATATAGAATATGATATTATGACTAACTTTGATCCATTGCGAGCACTTTAAAAAATTTTTTTTGCAAAAGATATCAACATATAATATACACTCTCAATTAGATCATTTGAAGAGAGTCCTTAGATACCAAACACGAAATGTGTTAATATTTTGAGGTGATATTAACTAGTGATCTATTAAAAACATGCAGGAAACAGTATACCATACACAAGACAATTTACAAGGACAATAACAATCACCTGAAGGACATGTGTGTTCACTCAAAGGTTTCCTGTGAATTCATTTAAATAAAGCTTTATCTCTTGCTACTAACCCCTCTGTAAACCCCAGACAGGAGGGGAACGTAACAAGCAACAGTGTCAGCTCCCTGAGCGTCTAAACAAGTCATGGACGCTCTTGCCTCAAAAACACTAACACCTGCATTGATCAGACAGAGATCAGAAACACTTTTACAAAAAGCTGTCCTGGACCAAATCAATTATGATGTTCTGATGGAAAAGACAGATAGATCCCTGACCAAAGAGAGAGAAAAAAATGAATGATGGAAACCTCAAAATTAGACATTGACCCTACTTCAAAAGCAGCTATTTAGAATAGAAAAATTGACACTGTGTCCAGGAGGCTTTAAAACTGACTTCTCTTTAGTCAGAGAAAAACCACAAAGCACCTCCACCACCAGAAGCACTCCCACAGCAGCATTAGAGGGGGAAGGTGTAGCTTGTTGAGAAAGATTACTTCAACAAATTTGGGGAACAGCTTTCTTATAAAATTCTTTAAACCTTTTAAAGGCACTTTACCAAACCTAGTGATTTTTTTTGCAGTGCAACGGTGTAATCGTCAAGCAACCAGAAGCATTACACTTGATGTCTGGTGGGGCAATTAGCCTGTGGTTTGATTTAGAAGTTGATCACATTTAATTTATTCCCACGTCAAATAACTCACAAACAACAAATTGCTAAGGTGAAAAATGTAAACGATAAACCAACTCCAACTCTATAGTGAATTCTAAGTGATCATGGGCTCAGGACAGAGGTGTCAAACTGTGTTTAATTAGGGCTTCGGTCCTCCAAGAACTGAGTTTGGCACCCCTGACTAAGGACATTCTGAGTCATTGCAAGGGTTCTGCCAGTAGTGGGCACTCAGGCAAGTTAGAGGGAAGTTTGCAAATAAAGCACATAAAAAATTGGTCTGGAACTGCTGCTGTCCTGCAGAGTTTAGCTTCAACCCTATTCATTCGATTTGAAGCAGTACTGCACAGAGTGATTAGCGTATGACATCATGTACTTTGATGTCACACTCTGATCATTCTGTGCAGTGTCACTTTACGCTAAACCACACTGAATTAAAAACCATTACTGATTTACAAATATAGAGTGAAATCTTCTCATGTGCTTGTTACGGTTTGATATGTCAGTAAAACTTTTTCCACACTGTTGGCAGGTGAAGAGACTCTCTCCAGTGTGAACTCTCATGTGGGTTTTAAGACTTGCCTCTTTATCGAAACTCTCTCCACACTGAGAGCATGTATAAGACTTTAATATGGTGTGTATTTTCAAGTGGGCTTTAAGGCTTCCGTGTTTATCGAAACTTTCTCCACACTGAGGGCATGTGTAGAGTTTTTCTCTAGTGTGAATTCTCATGTGTTTGTGAAGATTTCCTTTTCTTTTTTTCTTTTTTTTTTTTATTGAAGGAACAAGAGCATATACAGTGTAAGGTATAACATTACAATATCCTTCATTTCTTTTTTTTTTTCTCCCCTCCCCCCCTCCCTTATTAACTAACTATCCCACCCCACAAAACCTACAGCAGCAAACAAAATAGATGAAAGCCACATATGATAATTACATGATCGGAAACCATTTTTTGGAAACCAAGAAAAAATAATAATAATAATAATAATAAAAATAAATTAATTAATTAATGTCACAGTTATGTAAAATATATTATACATTCCTGCATGTAAGAAAATAAATTAAACATTCTGTAAAACAGATCCTATTAAAGATATGAAAAAAGAAACACTAAATGGGGGATAAAGAGATCGAGTATATATTTATAAATGAGTAAATAAAATTAACAGCTTGGGAGATCTTTCAATTTTTTTAAGTATGATAAAATAGGTTTCCAGTGCATATAAAAACTATCTACAGATCCCCTTAATGTATATTTAATCTTTTCTAATCTTAGAAAAGACACCACATCTTCAAACCAAGTTGTTACAGAGGGAGGAGCCGGGGATTTCCAACATAATAAAATTCTTCTGCGGGCTAGTAAACAAGTGTAAGCAATAATGTTCCTCTGATTTGCTGTTAAAGTTATGGTCTCGATATCGCTAGGAGTGCCAAAAATACCTATTAAAGGACAGGGTTTCAATATCTTGCCCAAAGCTTCACTGATAGTTTTAAAAACTGAAGCTCAGTAGTTATCTAAAGAAGGGCAGGACCATAGCATGTGTGTCAGATCAGCTGGAGAGAAAGAGCATCTATCACACGCTGCATCTATTCCAGGGTACATTCCAGCTAACCTTGCCTTGCTTAAATGGACCCAATGTAGCACTTTAAACTGAATGAGCCCTAGCCTAACAGACGATGATGATGAGTGGACATTTGCAAGAGCCTCCTCCCAAAAAGTCTCTGATAATGTTATACCCAGTTCATCTTCCCATCTAGATTTAATTTTATCCAGATTGTATTCCCTCAAAGACATAATCTTAAAATATAGTATAGAGATCAATCCTTTGTTACTAAAATTAAGAGTAAGATTATCTAGGGGTGAGGAAGGGGGAAGGGCACGAAAAAGGGGGAATTTCTCCTTAACAAAATTGCGGACCTGAAGATATTTTAAAAAATGGTTACGTGGAAGGCCATACTCCACACAAAGGTTTTCAAAGCTATTAAACAACCCATCCGCATATAGGTCTTTAACGCATTTTAAACCAAATATTGACCATTGACTAAATGACAGGTCTTGTACTGAAGGTGAAAATAGATGATTTTTGTAAACAGGGCCCAAAACTGATGCTGATGTAAATTTATAATGACATCGAAACTGATTGAAGATTTTAAGAGTAGAAAGTATTATGGGGTTAGATGTAATTTGAGATACTTTAAAAGGTAAGGAAGAGTACACTAAAGCAGGGTGAGAAGAAAGACATGTTTGTGCTTCCAATAAGCACCAATTAGCTTCCGGATGGTGAAGCCACCATAATATCTTTTGAATATTCGAAGCCCAATAATAGTGAATGAAGCTTGGAAGTCCAAGACCCCCCACCTCACGGTTTCTGTGAAGAACATGTTTATTCATCTTAGGAATCTTATTTTCCCAAATAAAAGAGGATATAGATTGATTGATCTTATGAAAAAAAAAGATTTAGGCAAGAAAATTGGTAAGGACTGGAACAAATAAAGGAATTTGGGAAGAAATGTCATTTTTACTGATTGTATTCTCCCAGCCAAAGTGAGGGGAAGACTATGCCACCTTTCCAGATCAGCTTTCATTTCTTTTAGCTGAACTTTGTAATTGGCTTCAAAGAGAGAAAAAATAGAACGTGTCATATTTATTCCAAGATATTTGAAGCCATTTGGAGAAAAACGAAAGGGTTATGAATATTGTGGGATTTGCAAGGCCAAATTATTGATGGGGAAGCATTCACTCTTTTGAAAATTTAATTTATATCCTGAGAAGGTACCGAATTGATTTAACATTGAAATAATTAGAGGGCAACTGAATACTGGATCAGTAACGTAGAGTAATAGGTCATCAGCATATAATGACACATAATGCTCCATGTCCCCTCTTTTAATACCTTTATACAAATGAGCTGTTTTCAAAGCTACGAAAGGGGCTCGATCACTAGAGCAAAAAGGAGTGGGGACAGTGGACACCCCTGGCGGGTCCCTCGTGATAATGGAAAAAAATCAGACAGAGAGTCATTTGTCCGAATGGATGCCGAAGGTGATTGATATAATAATTTAACCCAAGAAATAAAAACGGTACCGAAACCAAACTTTTCCAAAATTACAAACAAATAAGGCCATTCAATTCGGTCAAAGGCCTTTTCAGCATCTAAAGAGATAATAACCTCCGAATGTAGAGAAGAGTCTGGGGAATACATTATGTTAGCAAGTCTACGAATATTAGAAAAGGATTGACGGTTTTTAACAAATCCTGTTTGATCATCTGAAATTATTGAGGGAAGGGCATGTTCTAGGCGGAGAGCTAACAATTTAGCTAAAATTTTAATATCACTATTTAATAAAGATATAGGACGATAAGATGCACATTGCGTAGCATCTTTATCCTTTTTAAGAAGAAGTGAAATAGATGCTTGAGAAAAAGATGGAGGGAGGAAACCTAATTGCAAAGATTCTTTAAATACCTCAAAAAGAATAGGTAGAAGTTTCTCCTTAAATTTTTTGTAGAATTCAATTGGGTAGCCATCAAGGCCAGGGGACTTGCCACTTTTCATTGCCATAATGGCCCTACTTATTTCTTCAACATCCAAATTAAGTTCTAATTCTTCTTTCTTATCTGATTCTAAAGTAGGAATATCCAAATTGTTTAAGAAATTTTCCATATTAGTTACATCCGGAGGGAATTCAGAAGTGTATAATGAAGAATAAAATGTTTTAAAAATATTATTGATTTCTTTTGGGTTATTAACTAAAGTTTGATTCGAATCTCTTATCTGAGAGATAAGACGGGAGGCAGTCTGACGTTTTAACTGGTGAGCTAAGAGCCGACTTGATTTATCGCCAAATTCAAAATAAAAACCGCGTGTCTTTAATATTAATTGTTCTGCTTGAGTAGTGGATAACAAATTAAATTCTGACTGAAGATCAACTCTTTTTTTTTCGTTCCCTGATATTTAAAGGAAAATGTAAGTCCAGCACCACAGGTGCATGATCTGAAACAACTATGGCTGAGTAATCGACTCTCTTAACCATAGGGATAAATAGACTATCTATAAAAAAATAGTCTAGCCTAGAAAAAGAATGATGAACATGAGAATAAAACGAGAACTGTCTAGTCAAGGGGTTTAAAAATCTCCAAGGATCCACACAACCATTTTGTTGCATAAAGGAAGTAAAGGCTCTTGCCATATCCGAATCATTACTATTAGCACTGGATCTATCTAGCTGATGGTCCATGACGCTGTTAAGGTCCCCAGCTAATATCAGACGATGTGTATCAAGCTTAGGAATTAGTGATAGGAGGCTATTAGCAAACTGGGCGTCATCCCAGTTAGGAGCATAAACATTAACTAAAACCACTGGGACCTGAAAAAAAGATCCAGAAATAATAATGTAACGGCCATTAGGGTCGCATATAGTATCAGAAGGAATAAACTGTACTCTCTTATTAATCAAGATTGCCACACCCCTTGATCTACTATTAAATTTGGAGTGAAAAATTGGACTAACCCATATCTTACGGATTCTGATATGATCGCTTAATCTTAAATGTGTTTCCTGCAAAAAAAGAATGTCTGGTTTAAAAGATTTAAGATGAGAAAAAACTTTAGCTCTTTTAACAGGACCATTTAGTCCCCTGACATTCCATGTCATCAGTCTTACAGAATGACCTTCAACCTCATTACTCATCTTGCCTACGCAGGAATTAAAGACATGTATAGGTTCCAACCTAAAACAAAATGTGGCCATAAATCGTAAATGACAATTGTTGGATAATAAACACAACAGGAACTTAAAGTGAACAATGCTGCTGGTAACCCCTCCCCCTCCCCTTCCCCATCCCAATAACAAAAAATTAACATTATAATACCTAGATCTAATTCCCCGACTGAGGATGATCGCAGATAGAACAAAACACAAAGACCTCCAGAGAAAGCAAAAAAACAAAATCCTTATATAGACTAGGTGTAGCCCCCTTAAAGCAGGTTCAAAATGAAATGCGTCGTTATCATTACTTTAGATGAAAAGACGGAAAATAAAAAATAAAAATAAAATCAGGATTGTATTCATCTGTCTTCAGGTATTGTAGACAACACAAAACTCACAATGCCTTCAACCTCCCACCCAGGGCGGAGAGCTAACAATTTAGCTAAAATTTTAACATCACTATTTAATAAAGATATAGGACGATAAGATGCACATTGCGTAGCATCTTTATCCTTTTTAAGAAGAAGTGAAATAGATGCTTGAGAAAAAGATGGAGGGAGGAAACCTAATTGCAAAGATTCTTTAAATACCTCAAAAAGAATAGGTAGAAGTTTCTCCTTAAATTTTTTGTAGAATTCAATTGGGTAGCCATCAAGGCCAGGGGACTTGCCACTTTTCATTGCCATAATGGCCCTACTTATTTCTTCAACATCCAAATTAAGTTCTAATTCTTCTTTCTTATCTGATTCTAAAGTAGGAATATCCAAATTGTTTAATAACTGTTTTAATAAGGTTGACGAAAGAGACAATGGCGTTGCACTACCAATGGATGACATGTATCATCACTATACATTACTCTTCATCCCAGTGAGAATGGTAGAATTCGTTGGCGTCTTCTGGCGTGTTAAAGTATGTTTTTCCCTCGTAAGTGACACGGAGCCTCGCAGGATACAGAAGACCGAATTGAACTCCCTTTTCATAAAGCCGAGACTTTACCTCTTTAAATGCAGCTCGCTTCTTCCCCAGGTCAACGCTGAAGTCCTCATGAAAAAACACCCTGTGTCCGCGAAAGAACAGCTCACGCCGCTGCTTACTGAGTTGGATGATACGGTGTTTGTCCTGGAAGTAATGAAAGAGAACCAAAAGCACCCTAGGTTTGGTCTGCTTGGTCTTTGTGTCATTAGATGGGTTGCGTCCGACTTGATGAGCGCGGGAAAGAAGAAGAGGGCTGGTAAAAAAGTCCTTCCCCAGTATTAGTCTTGAATTGAATCGGGTCTGTACCTTCCAACTTCTCAGGGATGCCCACCACTCTCATGTTAGATCGTCGTGAGCGCTTTTCGAGATCATCCAGCTTTTCTTTAAGCGACGTGTTCTCTTTCCATAATGCATCCATCGTAGCTTCGACGTTCACCAGCCTGTCGCTGTAGTCGTTTAGGTCATCTTCAACCTCGCGAAGGCGTTCGTTGTGGGCTTCGTAGTAAGATTTGACTTGTTCCAAAGTTGCGTTCACAGGTGACAATGCGCCAGTTAATTCTGTTTTTAAAAGTGAATGAACTATTTGCGACATGTCAGAGAGTAGCGCTGATCTAAGTTTTTCGAGATCTTCAGGTAAACTCCCGGATAACGGCGTCGTATCATCAGTCCTGCTCGACGCCTCGCCGTCTTTATCACCGATTTTCGACCGAGGTTGTTTTCTACTCGCCATTGTTGTTCGAAAAAGTTTCACAGATTGTCAACTACCAAAGATGTGTCTATACTGAACATGAGTCTGAAAAGAAAACGACTAAAAAGTTGAAAATGATCGGAGCTACATTCACACACAGCCGCTCACGCCATGCTTAACCCGGAACTCC
>JAUCNO010001091.1:580518-592372 GCA_032353835.1 Enteromius viviparus
AAAGAATGGGTTGCTATCAGTCAGGATTTGGCCCAGAAGTTGATTGAGAGCATGCCCAGTCGAATTGCAGAGGTCCTAAAAAAGAAGGACCAACACTGCAAATGCTGACTCTTTGCATAAATGTCATGTAATCGTCGATAAAAGCCTTTAAAACGTATGAAGTGCTTGTAATTATATTTCAGTACATCACAGAAACAACTGAAACAAAGATCTAAAAGCAGATTAGCAGCAAACTTTGTAAAAACTAATATTTGTGTCATTCTCAAAACTTTTTAGTTTAAGACACCGCAGCAAAACTTAACATGAAACCAAAGTAAAGGAATAGAAGTAACAAACTAGATCATGTCATCGTGGCTCAAGTAGCAGCCCAAAGGAACGGCACCCAAAGAAGCCAAAAAGTGATGTCAAAAAGCATAATTTTGTAGTGTCGTGACAACGCCGCACCTTCAGCCAACGTACAATACTTCACTATAAACAACTACTGAGCCTCCAGGCAATCAACAAGCTTACATAAAGTACAACCTCCAAATTCTAGCTGGTGAACTTGTGCATTTAGTATAAATTTTTGCCGGGTTTGATTCTGACTTTCTCCCTGTTGTTCTTTCAGTCTTTCCTTATTTGTCTCTCTGCTGCTGCTTGTCGCAATCAGCGCTCTGTGCTGATCCTGAGCAGACCTGTTTTTTTTCATCGCTGATTAGCGTCTCTATTTTTTCCCCGTCTGTTCTGTTGGTCTTTGTCTGATGATTATGTGTATCTGTTCACTACGTCTGAGATCGACTAGACAAGACTTAACAAGACTTGTTTTGTCGTCTTGTTAAATCCTTTCGACCCTGGCTAGTTTTTTGTCATCCACTAAACCGTTTTTTAGACTGCGCATCAGCTCACACTTATCATCAGTCTGACAGTTATTTAAATGATTGATGGTTGTTCAGGTCCACACTTTTGTGAATGTGTGATCATGTGTGTTTATGTGTTAGATTAGTTTATATGTCTTAGATTCATTCAGTAATGCCTTATTTATATTGAAAAGAGAAGTATCTTGTGTTTGTTGCTTACAAGTTACTGCCGGTCTTGTTACTGTGCTAATTAGTAATGTTTTAATTATATTTTGGGTTTTAATATCCACTGTAGAGTTGATTTTGTTTGGCTCGTTCAGAGATTTGCTGGCCCACTCAGTGATCAGCCATAAAATAGGGATTCTGTCCTAATTCCCTATTAAATCAAAATGATTCCTTTTGAGATTTAACTGTTTTCCTTACAAACTAGTAAAATGTGTAGTTTTAAAAAGGTTTTTTTTTTTTTTACAGTAACACAATAACAACTAGCGTGAGTAATCTTCCACATTAGATTAATCTCCTTCACTGGATCAAACCATGCATCGAATCATGTTCATATTCTGAGGTAAATTCTGTGTTATTCCTCTCAGTGCATCTTCTAGGAACTCAATAATTAAAGAGCTTGGTAATATAATACAACAACCTGTGTGTGTGTGTATGGGCGAGAATTAGTGTATGTGTGTGTTCATGTGTGTTTGTAGACCTACACTTTCTTGGCCCTGCTGTCATCATGAACTCTCCTCCATGATCCACACTATAAATATAAATAACACATCAATGTAGATCTGCATCACTCATACACATGGCATGTCAGTATTAGTGTTTGACATACTTGAGTATCTGGAGTTTGTATTTTGAATCCTCCAGTTTGTGTTTGAGCAGCTTGACTCCTGAATCTCCTGGGTGATTGTAGCTCAGATGCAGTTCTCTTAGGTGTGAGGGGTTTAAACTCAGAGCTGATGACAAATAACCACAGCCTTCCTCTGTTACCATACAGCCAGCCAACCTACAGAAACACAGTCAGATCATCTTCAGACACAGATCATATGTGACCTGGATGAGATTCGGTGGGATACATTCGTAGCAATATTAAAAAAAACATTGTGTGGGTCAAAAGTATACATTTTTCTTTTAGTCAAAAAAACAACAACAACAACTTTAGGATATTAAGTAAACATCATGTAAAGATCAAGATATTTTTTAAATGTCCTACTATTATGCATAGTATAGCATTGCTAAGAACTTCATTTGGACAAATTATAGGTGATTGTATCAGTATTTCTCCTATGTGGTATTTATCTCCAGTATTAATCAGTAATACATATGCCATATCCATGTGGTTATACAAATTTCCCCATGTGTGCATCAGATCATCTACACACACACTGTCAGATTATCCACATGCAGATCATCTACAGACACACAGTCAGATCACCTACACACACACACACACACACAATCTAAAGATAATCTAAAGATAGTCAGATCACCTGCAGACACACAAATATCATCTACAGACTAATAGGGCTGGACCAGAATATTCAAATATTTGTTTGAAGGGATGGCATTCGAATTTGAATTCTGAGATTTGAATATTCGATAGAAAAAAAGAAAGAAAAACCGCAAAACTGTTTTCATTCGCGCTTAAATGACTAGCACATGCGGCAACGCCAACATCGTGATATACTTTGACTCAGAGAAAAGACAAAAATGCCAAAGACCTCAGCTGTGTGGGAGCACTTTAAATTGCAGACAAAACAAAGGCAGTGTGTCAAATATGCGATTTGAAACTGGCCTATCACTACAGCACGACAAGTTCTGTAAGTAGTACGAAACGCACAATATATTGATGTAAAAAAACGAGCTTTCATCTGCCATGTTAATTAGTAATTTTTACACATGATCAAAATGTACAGCCCACCCTAGTAATAATTTGTCTGTAGGTACATCCCCAGGTATCGCAGCCATCCACATCAGCGTGCTCAACCAATCCGAAAAGTTCACAGCAGCTCCTACAATTCCGAAAACCAATAACGGAGAAAAGGAAGAGGGAGATAACAGATGCCATAGTTGATTTCATTGCTATGGATATTAGACCCGTTAATGTAGTTGAAGGCAAAGGCTTTAGAAAATTAAATTAAGAAGATGGAGCCCAACTACACTGTCCCAAACCGCGGTAGTATTTCAAATGCCTTTGAAGTACGGCGATCTTCGAGGCCAAATTTATGATATCATTAAAAATGCAACAGCCTTAAGTTCCACAACGGACATTTGGACCTCGGTGAGTATGGACGCGTATATGGCTGTCACTTGTCATTTAATATCTCAGGAGTGGGAGCTTTCTATGTACCTTTGTTATGGAAACCAAAGTATTTGAGTTGAGCCTTACAGAAGTCAACATTGCACAAGAGCTTGGAGACTCGGTGGACACATTTGCTATTCCAAAATATAAGCGAGTAGCCGTTGTTCATTAAAATGCCAGCAATATGAAGTTGTCCACCGAGACGTTGAAGAAAGAACCAGAGAAATGGGGCAACACTGAATGGGTCTGCTGCTCCGGTCACACTCTACAGCTATGCATAAATACAGTTCTAAAACAGGAGCGACTTCGTCGTTTAGACTAATATTTTATATTAAATTATTCGTTAATTTTAACGAATTTAATAGTTAATAGTTATTTAATAGTTAATTTAATATGATGATTTTGCTACACTACTTCTCGTGCACAATGCATAGATTTTAAGAAAATTCTAATTAATTTTAAGGTTGTCCGCCTAGCTGAAAATCTTCACCAGCACCAGAGGAGACTGCGGCACCACCACCACCAAAAAAAAAAAAAAAAAACATCAGGAAATTTTAATGCTGATGGAGTCCGATGACGAAGAGGAAGAAGAACATGGAGACAGCACAGAAACAGAGATGGAGCAATATTTAAAAGACGCTACAAAAGTACAGTCGGGCACGCTTGCATGGTGGAAGCAAAATAGTGACCGCTACCCTAAACTGGCATTTGCAGCCAAACACCTCCTTTGCGTTCCGGCCACTTCGACTCCGTCAGAGCGCATTTTTTAAAAAGGCTACATCTTTAACAAGACCCAAAGTTTTTCATTTTTTTATTTAAATACCCTTCCCTTTACGGCGCTAGTAATTACTGTGCTGCTAATTTGGGAGTTATTTTTTTGTTTGTTAAATGTTGGGCTACCTTATTTAGAGTAGTGCTCTAACAGACCTGATTTTTGTTTTGTATTATAGCGCAGTGTTCTTTCTTAAATAATATAAACCCTGCCCGGGCCGCATGTAGCGCTTGGCTTTCATGTCGTGCTGTTCTGACATTTATTAAAGTTTTATTAATTCTGACAGTGACGCGACTTGCCTATTTTATACAATATACAATCCATATTACACAAAAAAGTCAGTTTATCTACAGACACACGGTCAGCTTATTCACAGACAAATCGTTTACAGACACATATCATCTATTGACACAGACAGTGAGATAATCTACAAAGACACAAAGACAGAGCATATAAAGACACACGGTCAGATCATCTACAGACACACATAAACTGATCCTTTATTTATTCTTAAATACCTCAGTATCTGTAGATGACAGTTTGGATTCTTCAGTCCATCAGATATAAACTTTACACCAGTTTCCTGCAGGTCATTGTCACTCAGATCCAGTTCTCTCAGGACACAGTTTGGAGACTGAAAAGCTGATGACAAACTTGTACAACTCTGAGCAGTGAGGTTACACCCAGAAAGTCTAAACAATAGCAGAAAACACGTTAACAGTCAGATCATCTACAGATACACATCAACATTGTGAACAACTGACTTTAATTTAAATTGTATATGTTCTTAATACCTCAGTATCTGCAGCTGACAAATTAGACTCTTTAGTTCATTAGAGAGCAGCTTCACTCCTGAATCTTGTATGTCATTGTTACTCAGGGTCAGCTCTCTGAGAACACAATTTGAGGATTGTAGAGCTGATGATAAACTCTCACAACACTGAGCAGTGAGATTGCAACCAGCAAGACTGAAACACAGAAGAACACACACAACAGTCATATCATGTACAGACTAACAGTCAAAAGACACACATCAACATTGTGACCAGCTGACTGTAAATGATCACTTATATGTTTTTAAATACCTCAGTATCTCCAGCTGACAGTTTGGACTCTTCAGTCCATCAGAAATAAACTTTACACCAGAGTCCCGGAGGTCATTGTTACTGAGATCCAGCTCTCTCAGAGCACAGTATGAGGACTTTAGAACCGATGACACAATTTCACAATGCTGATCTGAGAGATTACATCCAGAAAACCTAGAAGAAATAAAAAAAAAGAAAGAAGAAAGGATCACCTTCCTTAACTCCCCAGTTTCCATCATAGGATTATGTTACCCTGCTTTGGATGGATTTGATGTATGTTTCATGGTGGCACAGAGGTCATCAGGGCTTCGATATATATGTATATGTTTATATATATATATATATATTTTTATATTTTGTGTTTAAAGATTTTTTCCTGGGTTCGTTTTGGACAGACAAATTTGTGGAAATTGGGACGTTTATCATGGGAAGAGACAGGGTAGGTTATGAATGGCATACAGTGATAGTGGAAGAGTAAACACAGATACAGTGCTAGAACAAGCTAATGGCAATAAGACTGCGTAAATCAGTGGAAAGTTAATAGAAATTATAATTGTCAAAGAAGATCTGAAGTAAACATAAATATATCAGTATTTCTCTTACTTATGCACACCTTTGGACTAAAAGCCCTAATGAGTGGTGTTCAATGAAGGTATTTAAACACAAATAAACCGCTGCAGAGGTGAATATAAATGTTTGTAAAAAAAAAAATTCTATTTAATATACTATACATGACCAAGCCGCCAAAAGCCTCGACTGGGATCTTGTAGAGTCTTTAAAGCTGTATTAAAACAGACATTTGAACCTTCATTGAAGATTTCAATAGTTGGTTGTCATTGAAGTCCATTAAATGGATAAAAATCCTGGAAAGTTTTCCTGAAAAACCTTCATTTCTTTTTTTGACTGAAGAAAGACATACATGGACATCTTGGTTGACATGGGAGTGAGTAAATTATAAGTTTTTTTTTTCTTGATATTGAACTACTCCTTAAACCTTTGGGTGATGGAGAATGAAAACTTTAAGGTGTGTAACCCATTTTTTGGTCTTTCGTATGCTCTAGGACTGAGGTGTCCTTCCCTGTTAGGAGATAAACCACCTAAACAAGTTACATGTTGTGATCTCATCCTCTTTTCTTTTGTACAGGCTCCAGTCAAATAAACACTTAAACTTAACCAATTTTGATTAACGACTGTGTTTACAGATGACTTTGAGAGTAATAAAGTGGCGAAAACGCAACAGCAACTGCTCTGTTATTCTGACAGTGATGAAAAGGGCATTGATAATAATTCCAACATATGTGATGCCTCAGCAAGGGCATATCTGAAATGTATTAAGGGTCATACTGCCTATGAGAGTTGTGAACGATGCTTAATCAGAGGTACTCGTGTTGAGAGAAGAACAGTTTTCAGTGAAAAGGAATGCACTTCTCGAAAAGATGACTGTTTCTCCAGAGTGGAGTACAGTAATCACCAAACTGGCATCAGCCCCTTCATTGCAGAAGGAATTCCTTGCGTCAGCTCCTTTGTTCTAGATTATATGCATGTCGTCTGCTTGGGAGTAGTTAGGCGGCTGTTAATTTACTTGACTCGTTTATCTGTGAGGCAAATGGATGCAACTTCTGAAACACGAAATGCACTGAGAGAGAAGATGCCAAGTGAATTTGCTCGACAACCGTGGGGTTTGCATGAAATTGATAGGTGGAAAGCCACTGAACTGAGGCAGTTTCAAACCTGTGGTTTTGAAAACTGTGTTGTCCCCCGAAAAATTTCTTGTCATTGGCAATATCCATGTCAATAATGCTGTAATCAGAAGAGCGGACTCGAAATGCCAATATTCTATCTCCAAATTTTGTCATGTGCTGTGCTGACCTGTTTGGCAAGACCTTTGCTGTGTATGATGTACATGCATTAATTCATCTCCAAGAGCATGCCTGCAACTTCATCTCTTCCTTAAATGAGATTTCCTGTTTTCCATTCGAAAACCTACAAGAAGTCAAAAAACATGTGAGGAGCGGGAGAAGTCCCTTGGAACAAGTGACTAGGCGTTTGTCTGAAAGCATTCGAGTAATCAGAGGTGGACTGTTGCCAAAGACACCCTAAAGTGTTTGTCTCTGATAAAGAAAAGGACAGTTGTTTTCTTTTGAGGGACAACAGCTTTGCTTTTGTTCGACAGAAAAATGCACATGGGACTTTTGATTGTGAAATTCTGCACCAGCGTCACACCCATGCCACAACCATGTAGCTCTGGACTTCTGAACATAGCGTGCATAGGAAATGGTTGAGTCAGGATGAAAAATGCACTACTGTGAGAAAGGGATCTGTTCCGGAAGGCGGCCTGCCTCCCACAAGAAGCTGGTGGTTTTGTCCTCATACCCCTTCACCATTGTAACGCTGTACGTGTCCATGTCTAGTGTCTTCATACCTGTCATGTTGTCATCGTCCTGTTCCACATGTGCTCTTTGTTTCTGTTTACGTTCTGTATCCTCGTGTCTCCTAATTTGAAACCCTGCATTCCTCATCAGTGTTCACTATCTGCCAGCCGTGTTTTCTCCAGGTGTCCCGTATTTTCTGTTGATTAGTGTTTGTATAAATCCACGCTCATTGTCCTGTATCTTTGTCTGTCGATAACGTTTCATGTCGGTGTGTGTACTTCAGCATTGCTCAGCGTATGTTCCTGGTTTTCTTTGTTTTGTTTGTTTAAATAAATGTCAAGTTTGCCCGAACTTCCTTCTCTGTGTTCATCCTGTCAGCAAGGAAACTTGTGCGCGAATTACTGCAGCCAGTAATCATTACAGCCAGAAGAAACAAATTAATTATTTTATTTTTTAATTTTTGCTAGATTCCATCAGGGGTCATCATAGCTGATCACCATTCCATCCGTTTTATTTCTGTATCTTCCTCGGTGACTCCTGCATGTCCTTTCTTAATGCATCCATAAAACTCCCCGGGCCTCTCTCTGTCCTCTTGCCACAATATCCTACTCCTAATGTTAACCTCATAGCCCATGTCCAAACCCTCTCAACCTCTAAAATTTGAAATGTTAAAAACATATCCTTTCCAGGTCTTCTACACAAGGGCAGTTTGGAAGGAGGGTACCCAAGAGGAGGAGAGTGTAGTTCCTGACAGTTGGATCGACAGAGAAATGAAAACCGTCAGATGGCCAAGTAAAATGAGTGTCACAAAAACAGAAAAAACAATAAAGGACAAAATTAACCCCCAGGATGACTGGACTTCTCATTAATCAAGATAAAAATGACTTCAGGGAAGTGTTGCCTTGATTAATAGAAAATTTAATACATTGCCATGTCATATATATATATTTTTTAAGGTGAATTTGAAACTAATTATAATTTATAGATAAGCGTTGTGGATGTGATGCCTACAACCTGACCAGCCAGGCAGAAGAGGACGATGAGGTGTTTACATCAACACGGAAGCGCACTAAAAACGCTGGCGCATTTTGCTGCCGCTACTCTACGGTAACTTTTGTATGTCTGGTTTTCTATGATCTTCCTGATTTATTTTGCAGTGCTTTTATGCTCATCCAAACACTTTATTATCAATCAAGCACGGAATCTTCGGTGCTTGTTGTTTTTGGACTTCTCTGTCCGTTGGGCTAAAGCTTAGCCTACCTGTTTGTTTACATCACCTTGTCGCTCGGCTTCACCTGTTTGTCATAGCTCACTATGTGGGCCAGCAGGATCTACCACTGGATTTATTTCTGGACTGCTATATCCTGGACATGCCTGCTGCTCTTTCACCGCCCGGTGTCGGGTCTTCTCCAATACTCGGCTACGGATCTCCTTTGGCTCCGTGATCACCGATCTCTGACTCCCCCACCAGTGCTGCTCCTTCACCCGGACATCGCTCTTTTTCCTCGCCGGAGATACATCCACCGTGGATCCCGTCGGAACTATCAATTTGACAACTCTAATGGAATTAAAACTTTCTGGTCCACTACCCGCCTCCCTCCTCGAAGTTCCGCCCGGTCTGTGGATCACAGTGTGTTAGCCAGCCTAGCTTGGTCGGCTAACACTAACTCCTCTTGTAAACTTGACAACATCGCTGTCAACTTCGGCTTGCTCAACATCCGCTCACTTTCGAGCAAGGTTCATCTCATCCACGATCTCCTCACTGGCCGTAAGTTTGACTTTATTTGCTTGACTGCAACTTGGCAACAGCCTAATGACTTTTCCCATTTGAATGAATGCACTCCTCCGGGGTTTGTTTACATCTGTCAACCATGCCTCTCCAGGCGCGGAGGTGGGCTTGTGATAGTTTACAATGAGAAATGGAAAGTCTTTCAGCTTTCTGTGCCTGTTTACAGCACATTCGAATGCTTCTTGGTCCCATTCCCACCATCATTGCTGTAGTCTATCGCCGTCCTAAACCGCATACAGATTTCATCAATGACTTTGCTGCTCTACTCACTCCTCTCTCCGCTCTCTCTCCTAATGTTATATTGCTGGGGGACTTCAACATCCATATGGATAATTGTGATCTTCCTCTGACCAGAGACTTTTCCTCATGTCTGGAGAGTTTTGGATTTCAACAGTACTCTGACTTTCCAACACATACAAAAGGTCAAACTCTGGACTTAATCTGCTGTTCTGGTCTCACCCCCTCCAACTGTCTAGCTGATGATTTTCATGTGTCTGATCATTTTCTTCTCTCCTTTAATATTTCTCTTTGCCTGTCTGTATCCAAACCTTCACATTTCTTTTCATTTCGGAAGCTTAAGCACATTAATGTTGATACTTTTGTCCCGTGCATTGATGATACTCTAATTCCTAATTGTCTTTCATCTCCTGATGCTCTGGTTGCTCAATATAATAATGGTCTTCACAATATTCTTGATTCTCTTGCCCCATCGAAACAACGTTGGTTTCCTTCTCTCGTACGGCTCCCTGGTTTACATTGCGCAGTGGGGATGGTCTAGTGCTGTACTAGGTCAGTAGAGGGCAGTAGTAGTAGAGACAGGAATCAACTTTAAAGGTGAGAATTGAACAGAAGCAGGAGAGTACATTTAGCTGGGAATCAAACCCATGCTGTCTGAAATGCAGTTGCGCCTTCAGGTTGATGCGACGCAAGAAGAGCCTTGAGATAAAAGGCTATGGTTACTCTACGCTCAAGATACTAAGGGCTGATTCTCTTATAGAACTGATTGAGATATCAGCTTTTGTCTTAAGATGTCTTCAGTTTTATTTTAGGAAAAACTTTAAACTTTCATTTAAATAGCATTAACCCTTTCAGAGGTGAGTTTAAAATATTCCAGCAGTCCCCCCAGAGTGAGTTTTTTTAGGCGACCATTATTTAGAATGTTCGCCTTTACTGTTTCCAAGGCAAGCCGTCTTGCTTGTCACATGGCACACCGCGAGTGCAATACCGATGTTTTTCCTTTTTTATTTCAAATATTCACAAACTTGCTCACCGAGTCAGGAACAGTCTGTTATTCCGATTCTCAAATATATGTAATTAAGTGTGTTTGTCGTGTAGACACCTTTTTAAATTATCTTGATTGTGATCTGTAACATGAGATATGCGCCGCCATGTTTGTTCACACTGCAATTCAGAGAGTCCCGTCAGTCAGATTTACAGCACATAAGTTAATCAATTTCTCCCGAAATACATTGCAAGTAAGTGGCTGGTGAACTGGGTGAAGAATAGAGTGAACTTTATAGCTACTTACACTACTGTATGTTTATCTAATATGAAGAAAACACATCGGCAAATTAAATTTGAATGGGTTGTTATTGTTGCTTCCATTGACATCTTTGTGCATTTTACAAGCTCTAAATGTATTGTTTTGCTAGTGCTTATGTAAGGGATAATGTACAGGCAGCCGGTAGTTATCGCAGAAATAAGCCCCGACAGTGTGATCAGGACCCAACGCGAAGCGGAGGGTCTTGTATCACGCTGAAGGGGCTTATGTATCTCGCTGCCTGCCCTGAACATTTTGCCTGTTTATTCGACTACGATTCTATTTTGCCCCTCTTATCACTGTTTGCCTGTGTGTACGACCTCTGCTATCCTTGACTACAAATTAAGTGCTGCAAATGAATCCTAACGTCTCACGTGATTCATCACAATCGCAATGTCACAATGTCGCTGTTTTAATGATGGACAAATTGCACACATTTGCTGGTCAAAAACCTGCAGTGTAACGTTGACTGCATTTGAGTTTGACACAAAGCAAACGAGTGATCCTTGTCAGCTAGGCAAAATATATTATAAGAATTTTTTTATTTTGACTTTATGGCTTTCTGCTGAATGTGCTGATGTATGTAAATTAAATGATGTAATTTATTAACATTTCATCACATTATAGCCTATGGTCACACAGCATGGTAGGTTAAAGTTTATGATGCTATTATATTATGTGTTTGCTGGCTAGATTAAAAAAAATCTAGTATTGTATACTCCCCGCTCGTCTTAACTTATATAAACATAAAAACATGGTTTACTACTGTAATAATGTTGCATTAAATAAAAATAAAATAATTAAAAAAAAACTTTACACAGGAGACTGAAGGTGCGTTCGCACCGGACGCGAATTGCGCGAATAACTCGCGTGAACATTTTGAGTTTACTCGCTTCATTCGCGCGAACAATTTGCTGCATTCGCGCGTACAATTCGCTGCATTCGCGCGTTCAATTCGCTTCATACGCGCATACAACAGACGCGAATTCGCCAGGCGGCTCCAATCTCTGCATTGGTGGAGGGGAAAACAGCATAACATTCTAAATATTGCTGTTATTGTGCCATGAAATGCAGTTTTATTAATATTTCAGGCGAGAATGTAGTTGTTTAAAACACAAATCTGCGGTATATTAAAAAAGAGAGCACCTATTTATAGTT
>JAUCNO010001091.1:602881-616339 GCA_032353835.1 Enteromius viviparus
GTTAATATAGGTTACCAAGTGTAGTGTAAAAATTTGGTGAAACGTAGTTGGGTTTTCTTTAGATGCCAGTTGGATATGTGGTGCATGTTGTACCAAGTTTCCCTGTTTTTCCCATTGTTTCGCCTTTAGCTATTCACGCCAAAATCAGGTAAACTTGCCCTTTTTTTGCCTGTGTTTCAGAAATATGTAAATGCATACAAGCTAAGAAATATATTCTTAAAATTCTTGTGTGCGGGAATGTCAAATAATCTGCCTGTTTGAATTTTATAATTTTATATATATATATATATATTTTTTTTTCCTAATAAAATTTTAACAGGTTGGAAGGCGAGTGAGTACACTGTCCTCACCCTGACCCTCACCCCCTGTGATGAGCAGGGCACCTCAGGGGAGGCGGGGCCGGAAGGCCTCATGGAGGAGGTGGAGCTGGAAGGCCCAGTGGTGGAGACTGAAGGCCTCGTGGAGGAGGTGGAGCTGGAAGGCCCAGCGGTGGAGACTGAAGGCCTCATGGAGGAGGTGGAGCTGGAAGGCCCAGCGGTGAAGACTGAAGGCCTCGTGGAGAAGGTGGGGCTGGAAGGTCCCACTGTGGTGAATAAAGGCCTTGTGGAGGAGGCGGTAGGCCTGTTGGAGAAGGTGGGGCTGGAAAGCCCTGCTGTTGAGGCTGAAGGCCCCGTAGAGGAGGCGGGTGAAACACGTCTACCTCAAAAAGGTAACTCTTACAGCTAACTTTTAAAGCAACATTCCACTGTGTTTTGGTTAATTGGGTCACTTGCGGTCTACCAGAGAGTTACATTAAGGAGGGACATATAATTTTCTTTTGTATTTGCATGCAACATCCCAGTTCGACATGTGCCCCTATGAGCCTAATTCAATTGAAGTTGGAGGGGCCGACTAGCTAAAGGCTAGTTGTCTCCAACTGAAATCATTAGCTTAGCTTGGCCCAAGTACTGTGATTTGGCCAAGGTAAGCTAATGATGTCAGTTGTTATAATGGAGGCTATTGCACACATAAGAAAGCATCTTGGTATGTACTGTATCCGAAAACTTTTGCAGTGCAAATTCTCAACTGATTGATTTAGTTCTGATTGAGTGTTCATGATCATTTTTGAGGTATGACACATGAGGTTTTGTGTGCGTATTGTTCTGTGTGTGTGTGTGAGCGAGTGAGTGTGTGAATGTGTGCCTGTTTTAACGAACATATAAAAAGACATACCTAGATAGTTCTCAATTCTTTGCTACTCCATACTTTGATATCTGACTTCTTTAAAACTACAGGGTCAACAAGGAAGAGAAAGCGGAAGTCAGGCATGTTTTGCATTTGTCAGGTTTTTTAGTGATACTTATATTTGTAATAAATGTTATGAAGAGCAAGACCGTTTTTGAATTGTTTGCCTTTTTTGAGTGGATATATGTCTGTTTTTTTCTATCCCACAGAGGCAGAAATGGATAAAAGCAAAAAAAATCAAAAAAGTAAGTTTAAAGTACTTTAAATACATTTGTATTCAGACTTGATATTTGAGCACTTTGCTGTGAATGCTTGACCTGAATATGTTAATGATGCTTTTGTGTTTTGATGCCTTCAGATTGCTCCTACCACACAGGCCTAGCTGTTTATCCAATTAGGAGAGCTCTGAAAGAAAGAGTGAGAAAGGTAAGACATGCATAACAGAACACCATACTACTGTACGTTCTATTTAAGTCAAACTAAAGTCAAGATGTTAAGTTAAAATCACAGAAGTAAAGCTGGCAAATATACTATATTTAGTCAAGCGTATACTACAGTCTCTTGACTAAAAAACTTTTGTGGTAAAACATGAAACATGGTGGCTGTTAACAAAGTCTGACACAAAAAAATATGTAAGCATGTATTGTTGTTTGTGTAATAGGGCCAAACAGAATTGCTGATTGACTGGGAGCCTTGTGCAGCATGGTATGTTTTCTACTATATGACAAATACAGAAATAAGATTGCTCTGACTCTCTATTTTGCTCTCACTCTCACACACGTTTTGAAGTCAATTGCGTTCACCTAGAACTTTTTTGAAGAATGTGCAAATGTGTTTGAAGTTAACATTCCCAATAGAATAATTAAAATATCACAAGTAACTTAATTGTCTCCTTTCTGTTTTCAGTGGGAAACAGTGGACTCCTACTTGGGAGCCCAAGGAGTCATTTGTTTAGGTTAATTTGTTTAGTAATACATATGTTGTTTTATTTTTTTATTGTACAATGCATATTCAATAAAGTTTCTTTTTCTTTTTTTTAATCATTTTGTGATTTTTTTTATACAAAGTAAAGTGTTGTTTACAAGCCTTGTGTTGAAGATGGTAGATGTTCAGCATTTCCTGCCATTTCAGAACTGGATAATTCAAGAATGCCTTACTCTAAACAGAAACATGTTCTTCTTTTGATATGTGCTTTACCAAGAGGTTAGTAAATTGTTCAACCGAGCAAAATGCGTGCACAGATGGAAGCAGGACTCTGTACATGCTGTAAGTCAAATGAAATTTATTGTAAATTAAAAATAAATAAATAAACCACAAATGACGTTAAGTGTTAATTGAAAATTAATGTGCATTTTTCATAATGGTCATCACAAACACGTTTTTAATATTTTAATTATTTAATATGCATGGCAGTTTCCAAAATTCATACAGTAGAGTGTGATTTAGTGTGATTATTTACAATATTTGTTCATTTAGGATTGGTTTGGGGGGTTGTGTGTGTGCGGTTGATTTAGCTGAAACGTGTTCTTCTTGGTGGTTTAAATGACCTTACATCTTTTCCTTTTTACAGATGTTTCACCAGTTACTGCTCCCGATAGACTGATGTGGTCCCACTCCATTATTTGGTTGCAGTTCCATCAGTGGTCCCTGGTTAGGTGGATAAGTAAGTGTTGAGTTGTTTTGGACTTGGAAGTGTTGTACAGTTTTTTGTTTTACCAACTTCTGTACACCCACTGGAAAATGTCACTGAGCATTACATATTTGCCGCCCCCCACCAGAAACGAGCTGAAGAAGCCGGAATTGTCGTGCCCCGCTTTCCTGTAGTAGTCTCACTCCACTGTTTGGTCGTTGATCCTTGGTAAGTACATCTTTCACTTTCATTTCACAGCCACGCGATCTGCCTGTGAATGACTGAAGTAATTTAATAAGTAAGGGATAATGTGCAGAACACCAGTCATTATATTGAAAATAACTGCTTCATCCTAAAGGGACTTATTTCACAATGATGCCTGGCAATTTGGGCATAAATCTTATGTTTTTCCAATTTGATTTTTAGGCTTTAGGTAATATTGTGGTGGTGAGACTGTAGAAAGACCCAAAAAGAAGACCCAAGACGATGAGAACGTTCCAGTGGACAATGGTGCTGCTTTTACCTCATGCCGATTTTTGGCTGTAAACACAACCCCCCACCCCCACACACACACTCCTTTTTTTCCACTTTTCATCTGTGTGCATCTCTGTAGTTTCCATTAAATGTATGTTAAATAAATTTTTTGCAAAATATGTACTTTTGTCACTTTCATCTAGACGACAAGATTCAACAATGTACAAATAAATTAAAAGAAACAAACAATGTCTGTGAAAGGAAATTAGTAGGCATTACATTAATATACATATATTTTTTAATGAGTACGTTAACAGTGTTTTATTGTTAAAGGTAGTTGTGCAGTTTGTGATCTGAGTTGATTTGATGGGTGTTGATGTTTACTCCAGATGTGCCTCCAATGTGTGTTGAGTGGACACTCTTCCTCTGACTGAATGTCCATGTATTGATATTCCATACCATGAGTAACAATAAAAAACAAATTCCTAACAATGACTACAATGATAACAATCTCATGATTATTATGCATTATAGTTTAATTTTAAATTATATCAAATTAAGTTTAATGCAGCCTATTCATTGGTTTTTAGCCAAGCTCTACAGGGTGTTGCCTGGCAACAGGGGTCAGAAGTACACATTTTTGATATATTTTTTATAATTACACTGTTTTTATTGTTTGTCATTGTATGCTGTGGTTAATATAACATCTTTGTACATGAGATGAACCAATAACAGATATAATCATTTTAAACCATATCTTAAGTGATTATCATAACACACTTCAGAAAGATCTGACCAGTGTTTCAAGAATTCAAGCCCTTTGAATGTGCCATTTTTTATATCTTTGGTGGGCTCTACTGAGATAACCTGGGGTCCAGGGGCAGTAAAATTTCCTCAGATGCTTCCTTCTATCTGGTTAAATAACATATGTCATTTTATTGCCACACACACCAGGCATATCATATGCAGAGATCCAGTACAATTTCATGATCATGTCATGAACAATAATCATGACCATAAAACAAAGATATGTGCAATTTTGGCAAAATATATCCTGTTTCATAGCTGACCTGTGGGCTGTTCCATAAAACAAGATTAGAGTACAAACCAGGCTTAGTTTGGTTAGCCAGGCTTATTGTCAGTAGATTTGTTACAAAATAAGTCAGACTAACTGAAATAAGCCTGGCTTATTTGGCAAACTTGTTTTATGGAACAGGCCTCTGCTTTGGCAAGTCAAGGGCCTAGACATCCTCGGATCATAAGCATGTGGGCAGTCATTTTTTGACAGCCCATTTCCTCAATAGTTCTCCAACCATTGACAGGACATTTACAGGCTATAGGCTTTTAGCTAAATGTATGGTTTTGGTGGTTGAATCAGCTGTCCCTCATTGTTAAATGGGCCAAAAAGTTTACCACCTGTAAAGTCGGTTCCTCAATCTACAATATGAGGCTATGTAAACTGTAACCCATATGCTAAAAGCCTGTGCATGTTAATTTATGTTCCATCTTCCTCCTTACTTCGGTGCATCATAGTGCATACATAGCCCCACATTCTATATTAATGAACTAACTAATTGTGATAATGTAAACATTTAACAAAAACCCATCAATTCACTATCTTAACAAATTAGAATACTTTATAAGACCAATAAAAAACTTTTTTAGTGAATTGTTGGCCTTCTGGAAAGTATGTTTATTTACTCTATACACACTCAATACTTGGTAGAGGCTCATTTTGCTTTAATGTATGTTCAGCGTGTAGATGAACTTCAGTTATAAAGACATATAATGTAATTATATTAAAAAACACACTACTTTATGAGTGATTATCTTGTGGAGCGGAAAAGAACCAACTAAAATAAACAATTATATCAGCAAGTGAATAAACTAAACCATTACAAATAAATGAAAACAAATATATAACAAACCAAACAGTTTTATTAGAAATTATATAATCAGTGATGTAACTGAGGTGTGAATATTATGTTCTTGATCTTGTTCAGCTCTTCTGGATCTGATGTCATAAAGCAGAAGAAGGACAGTAGCCACGCCCACCAGAGCAGAGAGGACCAATCGAATCACAGCTTCAGTAGTACTACAACAGAGCCCAGAGTCTGAGAATTAAACACCTCAAACTGAGATCAGCTCCATCAATAAACACTAATATCATCAGCTAATATGAGCTCTGCTGTACCTGAACATGGCTGACAGAGTTGACTGATGTCCAGATGTGTGGTCTGGTTTGTGATGGGGTTGTTGAGCACACAGCTGTAGGTGTTGTTCTCCTGATATTCCACCTCCAGAGGTAGAGAGAGACTGATGCTGAGATCAGACACACTGATGCTGGACAATACACTGTTTCCTTTGTACCAGGAGAGAGTCACATGACCCACATTCACCACTGAACACAACAATGAACAAGATGATGAAGAACATCGTGAAGAGTTTCTGCTGATGACAGGAACAGGCAGACGAGCTGAAAACATGAGAGATTAAAGTCAGATACATAATGTCCATAAACTGAATGAATCTTGAAAGCTACTTACCACAAACCAAAATACTGAATTTCTTGGGCAGGACCTCTTTTCCATTAACGATCTGTAAAAATCTGTAAACTCCAGCGTGTTGAGTCGTGGTGTTGGTGATGGTCAGAGCTCCGGTTTGGTCGTCCAGCTTCAGTCGGTCTCTGAATCTCCCATCAAGAGCATCAGCATATAATGAGATCTTATTGGCCATTCTGTTGATCTGAACTATTCGAGTGCTGTCTGATCCAAACGTCCACAAGATCAGATCAGCTGTCAGTATTTCAGTAAGATTGGTAAATAAAGTGAGAGAATCTCCCTCCGTCACCGACACTGACTTCATTTCATCTGTATCACCAAACACACCTGCAGAACAGAGACGTTATTAGATATTTAAGATGAACAAATCTCTATCACAATGTATGGTACTTTCACTTTTCATCTTTCTATTCAGCCTTTTTCTATCAAGACGAACTCCCAAAGGATATTTTATGAATTCAGGAACACTGAAATGAAAGGAGGTCAAGGTAGCCCTGCTGAAAAACAAGCAGTGGGGTTATGAAATATTGAGTCTTGTTAATGCAGTAGTCAATATTGAAACTACGGAAACTCTTTTGACTTGCTACATTTTTAAGTCCATAATTAAAATGTATCGAGTGTAGATTTATCAACGTTCCATCATATTCAAATCACCGTTTAGAGTTTAAAGTGAAAGTCTAGAAAGCCATTTAAATCTACTCACCATCCGCGAGTAACGGAACTAACAACAAAACAAACATCTTCCTACTCCGTAGAAGTTATCAGTCGTCGTTATTAACTCGTACCGTTGATTCACTCAGAGCGGTTTCCAAACCACATGTTAGCGACGGTTATTAACACGATTTCACGTTTACATGCGATTTCTATCACATTAAACCGACTTTAAATGAAAAGAATCACACGAGTGAAATGCTAAAACGTTATAAATCCAGTCAAATAAACGTTCAATCTGAATTTCCCAATGGGATCTGCCACGGAGAAGTGCCAGAAAACTCCCACACCTGACGTAAAGTACAGTTCACACCTTGTTAGCGCTACCAATAGGACAAGTTTAAGCTTTGTGGAATTAAAATTCATCATGTTTACAATTCTACACACCTTACCTCAGGCTTTGGTGAGAGTGAGTACTGTGGAGTAACCAAGATAATGATTAAGATGTGACAGGATAAAATGAACATAATAGAATCTTTCACCGTTTAATAGACACAGCACAAAAATATAAGAAACAGTTTTGTAAAAAGTCGCATAAAAAGTGTTTTGTTCTTTATGGGGCTGAAAATCAAAATTGCACTCTCACCCTGATGAACAAATAATAAAATAAAATAAAATATAATACAATAAAAACAATAAAACCCTGCCCAAAGCATAATAGAATGGTTTCAAATAGGCTAGTATTGTATTGGTTGTAAGTATAATGGTGTGTATGTGATGGGTTCTATTGGGGGGTTGTTAAATTCTATTGGAGAATTGCCTAAAACACACTTCAATCAGGAATTTTGTAATGGTTTTATTTGGAAAAAAGTAATGGTTTATAGTGGTATTTTAATGGAAACCATTAGAACTTCTGTGATGGTTTCTATTGGGCTTTTATTGTTTTTCTGTTTTTTAGCAGGGCATTAGCACATAACGGTACCCCTTTTGCCCACAAGAGGGCAGAGCAAGTTCAACCATCCTCTTTTTAACAAATCACAGTTCATCTGTCTCAGTCACAGCTGCAAAAAATACAGTATATATATTTTTAATTATTCTGCAAGAATCAGCCAAGTGCCCTCTTTAAAAAGAAACCAACCTTGAGTGTGTGCTCCAAAGCATTTAAACAAATGCATTACCGTTTAAATTAGAAATGCCATTTTCTGGTCTATGCTCAAAAAGTTGGGTATATTTGGGTTTTGGATGGCTGGATAAAAAAAGTAGAACTATGTTCCATTGCTTTGGCGACTTGAAACGTGGAATATATAAATTCTCATTATTGTTAACAAGTGCGAGTTTCTCTCCTCTGGATTTTCTTTGGAACCTTAAAAAAAAAGGTTATAAACAAGGAAAGAGTCCCATATTGATTTGGGATCCATCGATGGATATATGGTGTGATTTACATGATGAAAGAAGTGAAAGATTTGACATACTCACACGAGCAACAAGACTGAACGTCTTTGAGATCTTCTGTTTCTCTTTGCTGGTGATGTGCAGATTGTAATGTCTATAGTGTTCAGGTCTTATGTCTGTGACAATCAGAGAACCGGTGTTGTGGTCCAGATGCAGCCGAGCTTTGAATTTTTTTTCATAATGTAGGACAATAAACTGGAGAGAGTCATATGATCCACATTCGTGAAGAACAGTCTCTGCTGATGACAGGAACAGGCAGACGAGCTGAAAATCATGGCAGATCTGCATTTTCTTTAGACTGATAAATACTGCAATGCAATGAAATTATATGGAATGCTTAAAAAACTACTCACCAGAAACAATAACACTGAATTTCTTGTGCATAACCTCTTTTCCATCCATAAACTGTAGAAATCCATAGAGTCCAGCGTGTTCAGTTCTTCCATCAGGACCATCATAATATGAGATCTTATTAATGAATCTGTTGATCTGAGCTATACGAGTGCTTTCAGGTCCAAACGTCCATATTATCAGATCGACTCTCTGTATTTCAGTAACAGCAGTCTGTAGAGTGACAGAATCTCCCTCCATCACTGACTTCACATCAACACCAAACACACCTGGAGAACAAACACAGAGAGAGATTTAAGTTGGATATTTCCTAACTTGATGTCTTACACACTATATGAAAAATGTAATGTGGATAATCTGTCTGACATCTTTTCAGAAGAAGAAAGTCACATTTAGAAGGACACCACGGTGAGTCAATGATTTCAAAACTGGTTAGATTTAGCCAATCTTTTTGTATGTAATCTTTAAATTCATGATGGTTTCCTAGGCTAATATCAGGCTTTAAATGAGACTTTTCATCTATTTAATCAGACTTCCCCAATGCTTTTTTTTTACTTAAAGCCTTTCAAACTGATTTTACACTGATATAGGCTAAAGCCTAATAATTTAATAAATGCAGAATTGCATAAAATTGGACTTTAAACATTTGAGATATTTCGTCGAGGTAGCCTACATGAAGTGAAAGTGAAAATAAACTCTTGAAAAAAATCTACTCACCATACAGAAGAAATAGGATGAAAATGCTTATTATTTTTTGCATAATTTTGTAAAGACAAGACAAAAGAATAAATATGTTCACTGAAGTTGGTAAATTGTTGCTCTGAGTCTCGTTTGGAGTCCAGTTAATAAAAAAAATCTACAGTAAAGAATGAGGATTTATGACGGCAAACGGACGTTGACTGGATTTTTGTAGAAAAAAAAGGGAAGTTGGAACTTCCTGACTATGATTAATGGAATGTTTAAATTCACTGTTAAAATTGAAAAAGAAGTTTAATAATGGGAGTCATCATTGGTCAGATTTAGATAATAAAACACAATACTACATGTATCCATCTTTCCTTTTCAACTGTTTTGTCTCCCAAAAATGAATAACACTATCTTAACCCTTTAACTTTTACCCCTGAAAAGAGCTAATGAAAAAATTATTTAACATAAAATTTATATTAGTAAATATCTAATAAATAGTGTCCAGTGCTTCTTTTTATAATTTAAAAGATTATTTGATAATGATTATATGATTATTTTGTGCAATAAACACCTGTACAGTAACTGCATTCGCCTGTGTGTGTGTTTATATTGTTCAGAGGAGGGTAGGTTTGAGGTAGGAGTGGGGTTTGGTGCTCCAATAAACCTAAAAAATTATATAATACATTTATATATGCATGCAAACCATTATATTAAGTCAAACAACTGAAAACAACGGAGGACCCCTCACGTCAAAATGTGCCTGAAAAGGGGTACCCTGAGCATCGAAAAACACCGCAAAAGGGTCCTGATCAAGCGTCAAAATGTGACGAGTTGGAGTGAGACTGTGTTGCAATTTAGCCACAGATTCTACTTCATGTTTTATTGACATATCAATCGAATGGTCAGGCATGATTTTGGATAATTATGGTAAATAAACATTTGTGCATTTCTTATATACTAGCTATATTTATGTTCTTTAACCCCTACCATATTCACAACAACATTATGCTTCCCGATTGAATTATTTACCTGAAATCCCGCTTGTGGAATCCTCTGCATGCCTCACTCTGTGAAAAGACTTCCCTGAATATTACCGGCAGAGTACCTGATTTTCGTTCAGAGATAGAGACTGTTTATGATGCACACCACGTTTATGTTGCCTGCTGAAGTTGAATCTCTGTTGAAACACCAATAAACTCACCTGTTAATGTGAATCCCTCCCTGAGCGTGACAAAAGCATGCTTTAAGTCATAGTGTCCCCTACATATTTTGAATTGGAACCCCATAACATTTTCCTGAGATGTTGGTTTATGATGGCAATTTGAAAATGATTTATATTTAAATAAGTACACAATATTATCAGAAGGATGTATGGTCTTTATTGTCTTTAAAGACCAAGGAGGTGGTCAAACTTTCAAACATCTTTCAAAAAACAAAATGTAAAATTCACTTAAAAATATAAGTTCCTGAGACAAAAACTCCATAGTTGGGTTTCAGTAGAATATAAAGCACATCTCAGAGCCTCATGTGATCAGAAACTGCCTCACCAGTGAGCTATGCAAAAACTAAATATGAAATATTGAAGTGAAAAGTGAAAGTGAAGTGACTTGTGGCCAGGTATGTTGACCCATACTTTGAATTTGAGTTCTCTGTTTAACCCATCACACACAGCAGTGAGAAGTGATCAACCACCCCTGCCAGGTAAGTAAGGTGGTGTGAGCAGTTAATGGATGTGTTAGTGTGTAAGTGCCACCATTAGCTCACAGTTCAAGGTCAAGGTCAGACTTTTTTTTTTTTGGAAAACAAACAAAAACAGTAATATCCTATTAATAAGCTAACTGTAGGGCACCTTACTTACTGTATGTAGTATCATTCACTGCATCGTCCCTCCCCACTCTCCAAACACTGTACTTATCCAGAGTGAGCAAAAGGTCTAAGAAAATCACTCTGGACCCCTCGCACCCAGCACACTACCTCTTTAATCTGTTGCCATCTGCTCGACGCTACAGAGCCCTTAGCACCAAAACAACCAGACAGTCCATACTATGAACAATTGTCCTCTTTGCACATATACAGTACATGCACAAACTCTTCACACCTGTTCTTACTTATATGTCTACATTATTAATATTATTGTGTTTTACTACCTGTGTCTTGTCACTGTCAATCTGTTGCACCGCAGAGCTCTGTCACAAAAACAAATTCCTTGTATGTGTAAACATACCTGACAATAAAGCTCATTCTGATTCTGATTTACAAACTTCACTGCAAATCTGTGTTAGCACTGTATATAATGGTCAGCTACATTAAACTGTATTCAATTATTAAGTAGTCATAAATTAAACTTATATTTTGTCCTCAATCAGGTTTATATATTCAAACCAGAAGTGAAGCTTCTCATGGAAATTAAATATCTGTTTTCAAACACACAACCTTTACTGTAGATTGTCCACTAGAGGGAGAAAAACTATCAAAAATGACATCACTGTAACATACATGCACTATCTGCACCACATGAAAGGTCAGGGTTAATGGAAACATGGATATATGATATTTTTGCCATATCACTAGAGGTTACAGTAATATAGTGTCTTACCATAATTCATGTGTTCTTACCTTGGAGTCTTTCTCTCTCTATTTCCCAAACACACTTAATTCTGCTGACTAATCATAGCACTGTAGTCCACTCATATCAGACTACATTAAACTCAAGACGGTAACAATGAAACTTTCGACCATAGCTGCTTTTGGGAAATGAAACCTGAAGCAAACAAACTAGTTAGAAAAGTGGCTGTAACAAACCTATAAAATATCTGAAAAAGCATAAAAACCTACTCTAAAGGAAATCAAGACATTTTTATTGATGTTACCCATAATTACTCATGACCATTTGTCATTCACCCTTGTGCTGTGCTCTGACAATCTTGTACTTAATTTGGTTTAAAAAATAATTGCTTAAATAATCTCTGGTATATTACATCTTTTTGTCGACTTAACACAGGCTTTGCATTTCCCTTTGGTACTGATTGATTTTAAGCCTTATTGATGTAAGCTTATGCAAAATAAATACATAAATACAAAAATAAATAATGCTAGGCCTAAAGTTTAGATCTAATGACTTCAAAAAAGAAATACAAAACCTGTGATAATGAATACGTATAGGGATAAATAATAAAATATTGAATTATATTGCATATAAAATCACAAAAAAGGATCAGATTTCTTTAGCAAGTGCAGTAAGTTTGATTCCAGTGTGGCGTTAAACAGGACCTCCCTGAGTCAAAATGAATGGAAAACAACATGAGGGTTAAAATCCTGTTTGTTGATTTTTGTTTAGAAATCAACAATTACAATGAATTTTTTGGGGACCATTTGTATCTATGGCATGGCCATTCAAAACAGACCATAAAATATAAAATGCTATAAAAATAATCTTCCGTCTGATGTTTTGTATATTAAATGACTTCTCACACTAAACGTCTTTGAGATCTTTCATTTCTTCCTGGTGATCTGTAGTTTAAGATGTTTGTGATGGTCAGAGTTCCACTTTCGGGGTTCATATGCAATCTGTCTTTGAGTCTTTCTTCATTATTTAGGTATTCTTCACCATTTGTTTTATCCCTCGTAGCTATGACAACAAATCCAGCTTTAATGGGATATTCTGAATTAGCAAACTTTCCCTTTATGTATTCCAATGACTTCCTTTTCTAGTTTGACAGGTTCTCCCACTGGTATGAAAACTGACTTCAATTCATCTTTGTCAGAAACACCTGGAGAACAAACACAAGCAGTTTTTTTCAGAGAAAGTCATTAGCTTTTCACATTTCAACCATAATTTATACTTATTTCCCTAATTTCAGTCATTGCTACTTAATTATGATAGATCTTATTGATATAAGCCAAAATCCATTTGCTAACTTTTGAACTCAATGCTCTCTAGAACTTATCAGTTGAAGATAAGGGAAGCCTAAAATTGATTAGTACAGTAACTTACTGTTTTGTAAATGTCTCTCTTGATCCGGTTTTTCTGCACTTGCTAAAAATACAAAAACAGCAATAATGTCTTTATAATAAAGTGTGTGGATTTATATGAACACACATATACAGACAGATTTAGTGATACAGTATCTTACCATAATTTGGTTAACTGACTTCCCAAGCATTGCCAGGAGCTAAAACTTAACGATAATCACATAACTTTATTCAACTCGATTGTCATAACTTCAGTGTTTTAGATTTAGAGTTCTTTATTTTACAGTAACTTACTGTTTTGTGGATGTCTCTCCTGATCAGGGGTCCGTTCTTCGTACGTTGCTTAAAACATCCGAGATGAAATGAGACATCCAAGATAATATCATCGCGCTAACTATGAGCTCACTAATCCGGTTCTCCGAGCGCTCCTGCTGTTGATGATTAGTATAGCTGGAT
>JAUCNO010001091.1:648910-672142 GCA_032353835.1 Enteromius viviparus
CTAGCCTCTGAAGGAAGTGACTTGGAAGGACCAGTCCTGCCAAGGAAGTATCCTTGACATTGAGAAACACCCAGTTTCTCTGCGTTGCTTAGCGGAGCTGCGCTGCAGCTTTTCTTTCTTTCGAGATATGGAGTTGCAAGTCAGATGATGTTGTTTCTGTCTGGTCCAAGCACAGTGGTGTTGTTGTTCGCATACTTGTTTTGAACTGCGCGGCACGTTTTATCCCGTGGGGTTTCGTTCCTCCCACAAAGCGTGAGGGCCAATCCTTGAGCCTTGAGGGCGGTACTTTCACTGTCATTGGTTTTTCTCAAATACATATTCTGGTTCATTAACATGTATTGAAACCGTCCAGATGAAGGTGGTCCTAAAAGTTTGATATCTAAACTTTAATAAAGTGTAATAACTTCTTCCTGGTTACTATAACTATAGATCTCTTCTGCTTAGGAAGTGATTCAACACCTCAACAGCTATCCTGGCATATCAAACACACCTAGGTAACCTCCTGTCTAGTTTCATTCATTTGTTTAAAGACTCTTTGAAGGCGTTTACTCGTTTGTGGAGGAGGAAAGCAAGAGTCAGAGTCACGACGTATCCTACGATTGTAGAGATGCAAAGCGCTGTGTCGGCGGCAGACCAAGATCGAATTATTGCCAGAGGGAGGCAGGCGGGCAATGGCCTCTAAGGCGGTATTGACCGGAGTCAAATTAATCAGCTGGGTTCCTTCCTCCTTGATCCTCTCCTCGAGTTCTGGATCAAGGGTGAAGGAATGTTGTTTGAAGAATGGTGAGATCTCCAGTTCGGCCTGATACTCGTCATCGGTGAGGTGGTACAAATGCCAAATCGTCAATGTGTAGGATCAAGCCCTTAGGGACATTGATCCATAGCGTTTGATTGAGTAGTGTAATTCATGTAGCTGTCATGTTGGTCCAGCTGACCAGCCATCGGTTCCCGACAATTTCCGCCTGTGTGGTTTCGACCTGGGATCGGGATGTAGCCTCGGCAGGGCAGCTTGTATGGGGCCTAATAGACTCGAGACCACAGATGCCGTCAGTGTTATCTCTGACAAAGGGTTTGCTTGGGCAGAGATAGTGCCCATCTTTGGTGAGGGTGCACATTTTCAAATTTGGGGCCAGGTACAACTGCTCATTCGCATTTCACATAGGTATTGCTCTGCCAAAATCCCACATTTACCACATCCTTAAGCCGATAAATGTTATTCGAGTCGATGGGTAAACTGAGGAGGAAGGCCAGATCACCTGCTTCGGGGTCTACGTAGAGTGGAATGGCACTGCCTAAGGAGAATGCCAAATGTGTTTGAATGGGACTAGTAGGGCCTGTGGTGGCTGCACTGAGGACTTTCTCAACCAGGATAAGTGGGATCAAATAATGTGGGATTCTTCCCATGGCCAGACTATCGATTGAGGAGCTCACTTCACGCAGCCTGTCCGTCATGAGCGCTGTCATGAGTTGAATTGGGGCCATGTCCCTTTGGACGACAGGGAATAGTTTGTTTATGGATTTGATAGTTTGGTTTAGGAGGGTGCGTGTTTAAAACCGTGATGGTACCGTTTAAGGACTTTCCAATGGTTTGCAAGGCTTAGCTCTGGACTATCAGTTGTTGCTGGATTTCTGGCATCTCAGCTTGAATTTTGCCCTCGTGTTGTCACATGGTGGCTAGATTCACAGCGTTAGCGGTGGTCATGCCGATGTTAAACAGAGTTCCTACAGCCGCCGCAGGCCCCAATAAGGCGCCCAGAAATCTATTGGGACGCCTGTTGTAACTGCTTAATTCACCCTGGGGTATGGTCATTTTCTGCAGTTGCTGCAGCATGTGATTTATGTCAGCCTGAGCGTGGGCAAGTGCTTCCCGTGTCCAATGGGAGCCGGCCCAGGTGGTTTGAGAGGGCGAGGGGGTGTAGTGAGCTGACAACATTGCGGGGGTTTAGCCGGACGTACACCTTTTGGGTGTATGTTTTGCAGTTCGTGATCAATAGCCCTGGTTGCTCGCGGAGCACGATTCCCGGTGATGCGACCTCTGGTTGGGGGGTGACCCCCATCACGCAGAGAATCAACACAACGAATCCGATCATTTTCCTAAAAAAGCACAAGCAAACACAATTGTTAGAGATGGGATTGAGTCAGGGCAATAGGCTAGAGTATTTCATGACTGCGTTACAACTTGATCTACACTAGTTAGTGGCTGGAGTCAATCTGAATTTGGTGACCTGAGGGGAAATCTGGGTTAAATAAGGTCCTAAGGAGGGTTTAAAGAGAGAGAAAGAGAAACAGGGAAAGCTGAGGGAAAGCTGAGGGAAAGGCAAACAAAACAGACAACACAAGGGACACAAGGACACCTATTGAAGCTGGGAAAACAACATAAGTGTCACATGTGTGGGGTGGCTCCTCTCTACCAGTGTTGGTTCTAGTAGTGCGGCTGAGAAGGATGTGTAGGTGTTGTGTTTAGGTAAACTAGCTGCGTGTTTCCCTACAGTGATACATGTGGTATCAGTGTGATGGGAGTGTGAGGTTGTCTGTCTGTGTCAGTGGGCTTGGTCCTCCCCCTTTTCCTGTCGCCTCTAGCTCTGGTGTCTCTTGATCTGGTTCCGATGGACCCATCGGAGAACTGGCTCACTCCGCCCACGTTTGATCTGGATCCAATAGGCAAACGGCAAGAGCTTGTCTGTGATCTCGTGGGGTCCCTAGAGCTAAGCTAACGATTAAACAAGGAGGAACGGAAAAGCAGACACAGAAAAATAGAAGAATCTGATGGCACAAATGAAGATTGGAAAGCATATATTGAGAGAGTTGAACTGTATTTTACAGCAAATGACGTGGAAGAGTAAAAAAAGACATATAACATTACTTAAAGGCATAAAAATGGGTCAGGGGTGAAAAAGGTGAGAAGGGTGCTCGAGGGGTTATGTGGCCTCTGATGGGGCCAGGGAGGTGAGGGGACTCCCACAGAGTAAATATGGCCTCATTAGGGGACATGCTGTAACTTAACTTGTTTATTCTTCCATTATGATTGACAGCCAAGTTTTTTTTTTTTTTGGGGGGGGGGGCAAATAAATCAACATTAAAAAGTATTTTCTACCATTATCAAAAAAAATAGCATCAACTACGAACTACCATCAACTATGAATCGACAGAATCAAATGGATACATTAACGCTTTTTTACTTTTTCCAAAAGTCAATAGTCGATAGTCCAGGCAAAAGTTCAGGGCTGGCAGCGAATAACAAAGTCCAATAAACAGTCCAGGTAAACACAGAAATATACACAGGAAAAAACACTCAGAGTTGATAGCCAGACAAATCAAAACTTTGCACTGACTGGGCGTCCAAACCCCGCTTAAATAAAAGGACACCTCTTGACCTTTTACTAAGACCTTGCTCTCCAGTTGAAGCCATGACCAAATCCAGCTGTTTACCAGAGCTGTATCGTTCTGCCCTAACACACTGAAAAATACTGCAAAAATAATGTTTGTATTTGTATTAACAATACTTAAGCATTAAATGTAACTTACTCTCTTTAAGGTGCTGCAGCTAAGTACTGAATGGGTTTGGGTTATAAGTATTAAAAATGTACTTAGGTTAAGGTTACTTATGCAAAGTGCTTATTTTAGTTTTTATTAATCAACTTGAAAAGTTTCACAAAACAGTGTTTGGTTTGCCATTATGGTGTATTGAGTATAGATGAAAAATAGATGTTGAATTATAAACAGTCAAGAAGTGGCCTAAAGCCATGAATACTATATCTGCTGTCTACAGCTTTGCCTGAAAAGAACAGTAGTCAACTGTTTTGCCATGGTCATACAACCTCTCATTCCAAACTCCCAACTCTCATTTCTTAGTAATGAAATCTAAACTCATGAACAAACAGTTTAATTCCATTTAGGAGTGGCTCAGTGTCTAAAGAGCTCTTTGTGTAATGATCAATCAGCTGTGCATAGTTATGCACTGTTTTATCATTCAGTTAAACTGCCCCTTTAAGTTTTATTCAACTCCTGTCCATAGGAAAAAAAGCTAGATTTTTAAGTTTTAGCTTACTAAATTTGTAATGTGTGGCTAGACGTTTGTAGTGTCTGCATTAGGGTGAAGGGACCTCCTCAAGTATTGAGGATAGCTTTCTGCACCTGTTTTAAGAGATATGTGTCATTAACCATACATTCTTTCTAACTAATTGATTTTAATTTTGTTTAATTCTATGCTTTCTGTAGGCACACAAATAAAGAGTCATGTAGTATAATTTTGCAATAAAATATTTTACATTTTTGTATATCGTATATTAATGCACTAAAGTCATTTTAATCATTTTTGCAATTAAAATAGCCTAAGATGCTGATATGGAATTAAATAAGTATATACTACTACTACTACCATGCTATCATGACCAGCGAACGGTGTGTGTGTTTTTGTATGTTTTCATTCATGGACTCTCATGTCTCCGCCTATCTTGTATGTTGCCTTGGTGTTTGATTCATGTCTCCGCCCATCTCGTCAGTTGTCATGGTGTTTCATTGTTGGTTCCACCCATTGACCTAGTTTGTTGTGTATAAATCCCTGGATGTGTTTGTGTGTCTTCATGGTTCATTGTTTATATGCATATCGTCACCCAGTCTTTGTTGCTCATTCCTGTTCCTGTTTTCAGTCTGTATTATCGTTTGGATTTACTCGTTGCCGATTTCTGCCTGTTCCTGGATATTTTCTCCGTCTTTCCCCATGGTATGATTCACGGTATTTGACCATTGCTTTGTTTACATCTCTGCCATTGTCTATGCCTCCACTGAGTCTGTTTGCCACTGCTCGACCATGTTTGTCTTGACCCTGAGCCTTTAATAAACCTTTTGCATTTGCACTCGAACGCTTCACGTCCTCCCTTGACACATGCTTTTTACAGACACGTTCTTCCAGTTTAATTCTTTATTAATGAATGATCTCTTTAACCAAGCATAAACATAACACACTATTACATTTACTTGACTCCCGTCACTTAAGAGGTTGTTATGCTGCATAGATTAGGTCATCTGAAATTAGGAGCATTTCATGCATGTTGTTGAAACATTGAAAGATAAGATCTCATCCTTATCCTGAAGACTTTTTTCAACTTAATTTTGATTTTAAATTCAACATTCTAGGATTGTTGATCTGTAAAATTCTAAGAATATAACTGGAATGCAGTCCTTAATGGTTAGTATGTTGTTCCTGAAACATTTGTTAAATGTTAACAAGCACTGAAAGAAATAAAAAATATGAACACAAACTACAACTTTCTTCAGCCATAGTCTTAGCTCGACTGAAGTTAAAAGATATTAAATCTCTCAAGATATAATTAAACAGATCCACAAACAGCATTACCAGCTTTACTTACAGTATTACTAACTTCATGACCTTATTTCTGTTTCTAAATCTAATTTGTTTAATTTGCTCATTTAAAAAATCATGCAAATCAATTGTCAATCAAAAGTAAAGTGAAATAGGAATATTGTACTGACAAACACTTAGATTACAAGTATAGTATAGATTACTTACACCAACGTCCTAGTAACTAAAATAGAACTATAGGGGTATTTGATCCTTTAATTTAGGTTTACTCATCTTAGTATAGCTATACTCACTGACTCCCAGAGTGCATTGTAGCAGAATGTAATATGCTTTGTTTTAGGTACAGTTGTTGTTTTTATTTGCAAATTTTATTTTTATTGATTGCTGTCTTTGTCAATAGTAGCACAACAAAAAGAGCAAATAATGGTTATTGTTAATTACATAAGATAAAAATAAATGTTGTCATTGTTGTGATTTGCGTATGTTGAAGACTTTAGCATTCTCAAAAATATTAGCAAAAATATTCACTGTGGTGGTATTTTTTGAAAAGGCACATTTGTATTTGTATAATATATATATTAGTCTGAATAAAATCATACAACAGAATCAACAACAGAAAAAAAATAGTAGTATTTACACTCCCAAACATCAACACCTTAGCGTTCGAAGTGCAACAACATGATCCAGTTGATTAAATCACTTTAATAATCATTTAAAGGTTAGTTGTGTCATCATACTAACCTTTAAGCAGCATCAACAACATTTCAATGTAATTTCCCTGTAATTTCTTCAATTTCTTAGAAATGCTCTGACTGGTCATGCTGCAGAGTTCATATAAGGTTTTTTGTTCCCCACTACCAACAAAACTGGCCCCAAAACCATCCTATACATACCACAATTCACAATATGCCACTCCTATACTTAAAATGCATATTTAATGGCAACAGCTATTTGCACTATATGTAAATAGCAATAGAGGCTAATAGACCTCAGTATTGTAATACTATATTGTAATACAGTATTGTAATGTATAAGCTAACGACCAATACAGTATTAAACAGCATCCAATAATAAATTATTGTGTTTAAATATATTAATTCAAACGATTAAAAGGTTGCCACCTTACATGAGTTCAAAGGCTCCCAACCAGTTTCTATCCCTTAGAAAATCGTTCTGTATAATTATTCTGTTATTATACAGCACCGTTATATCATTTGTGAAATATAAGTCAACATGCAACAACAGTTATGAGTAGCCCAATATTAGACTTGTAAACTGGAGATGATGTCTGGCATGTTAAAATCAGCAATTAAAAGTGTTGCAGAAAAGAAAGCCCTTTTAATATCATGTGATATATCTCTTGACATGCATTATCATGCTTTTTCATGCACAAAATCACACTGAGACGCACAAGTCATGCATTTCTTCTTCTCTCTGGGTAAGTGAAGGCTTTGATCGTGTAATTCTTTTCTATCATAATTTTATACCACAGTTTGCAAAATATATCCATGTCCGTAATAACTTAGACTCTGTGCACTATGTAAATTCAACTTTGCATCACATTAATAATTGCTATTATATAAATTGTATTTCAGACTACGTTTAATTAGAAATTGAATGTCTGTCTAAATATATATATATATAGTGGCTTGACTATTGCTGTTTTAATAATTATATTAAAGCCTTCGTATGAAAACTAACATTTTTCTTAAGTGGCAAGAACAAAAGTTTCTTAAAAGTGCGTGTGTACTTGGCATTCCCTACATTTTAGGAACCTTTTTTTAATTTGTAATATGTATTTATTTATTTATTTATTTTTATTTGCCTGTACATGCTGGGACATCTTTCCATCTTTCCAGGTAAACAAGCTTATACGAAATAATTTTTTATAAAATAATTTTATTTTAAGAAAGTATTTTAAAAATATAAAATTGGAGAAAAAAAAAGGTTTCTGTGAAGGGTATAAGCTAAGGGATAAGGATAAAAGAAGACAAAAAAAAACATAAAACATAAAAAGCAGTTATGTGCTTAACAAAATGAAAAATTACAGAATTTTATTTTTGAATATTCTATACTGACAAATTATAGATAGTAGCCTATGAAAAAAAGTGATTTAACATGTATTTATTTATTGTTGTTTAAGTTCGCAGAGCTGTATTTGAAGAAACTAATACTGGCCGAATAAAGCAATACTGGCTGCAGGTTACTGTGGTCTGTACATTCAGTAGGTGGCAGTAGAGACGTTTGTAAAGCTCCACAGCAGTAAAGCAAGAAATCACACGCAAATCCCACCCGATTGACAGATGATTTCCACCAATCAAGGTAAAGCCGCTATTTTCCTCTTCCGCGTGTTTTTTTTCCTGATAGGTCAGCTGGGCTGCGGCTGTGCTGTTTTAGTTGAGCTGACCGGAAATCAGTGAATTTGATCGTTGGGAAGTGAGCTTTGTGTTTATGCTTATGTCACTATTACAAACTGTCAAACGTGGCTGAACTTCGGAAAACATGGTACAAATCGGGAACAAGTATTTGTGCCAGGATAATTTCAGGTGTTTCTGACTGTATTTTAATGCTCAGGGTAAAGTTAGAAGCTTGGCTACAAATGTACCGTGTCTAATCCAAATTACTATACTTACTAACGTTAGTTATATTTAACAAAGTAAACGCATAATAAATTATATAACGCCATCTTATAATAAAATAGTATTGCATCCACAGATCTTAAAGAAAAACGTTTTTGTTCTTAATTTTTTTTTTTTTTATTTTGGCTGATAGTGTACTGCATGGTTGATCATATTACAAATAAGTCAATATAAGTAACAAATTTTATGTTTTATGTGAAAATTATCACATTTTTGTAAGGGGGAGATAACAGTGGGATTAACAATCCTTGTTAGCACAATTATTTTAAAAAAGAAAGAAAGAAATAAGCAATATCTTGTTAACATTTCAATCTGTTCTGTCTTATTTTCTATAGCTTTGCATTCCTCAATGAACATGCAATTTGAGGATGGTATATTCATCAAAGATTACATCAGGATGATGGCGTATATGATCGTGTTTTGTTTCACATTGGCAATTTCATTATCATTTTGGGTCCTTTCCATAACAGCCAGCACATTCTATGGTGAGAGTTCACTTTCTAAGTTCTGATAAATACATAAGGGTTGTTTGTAAAACCAGCCTTATTGCCCAGTCAGTCAGTAGTGTATGTGTATGAAAGGGCCTCCTATGGAAAACACATTTGTAAAGATGTAAATGTAGGCTTAAATTGACTTTATAAATAACCAAAGAAAATACTTAAAGATTACACTGTACTAAAAAAAAAGGATATTTCAGAAATAAAAAAAAACTTTGGCATAAATTGGTAACCGTGTATAGAGCTTTCGGCTTTCAGACATAGCAATTATGTCCCAACACAGAAAAACTGGCTATTATATATTGTTTGTTTAAAGAAGAAATTTTTGTTCAACCCTGTAGTAGAAATATATTGAATAGAGATTATTGTGACTACTATCATACAACAAAGTATGGCAACAGTGCTACAAATATGTTGTTTAAATATAAACTTTTGGGTTTAAAAACAAATTAAAATAGCATGGTACACATATGCTTTGGAAAAGGCATTTTAATTAACAAAATTGCATGGTAATGTAAAATTTTGAGGATTCTGATTCTTTTCATATCCAGTTAATTCCATAAGAAATACTGTGTTGCAGGTACTCTGCAGCCAGTATCACCATGGCGGTGGCTGTTCTCTGTGCTTGTCCCTCTTTTCATCACATTTCGAGCCTATAAACGCAAGAGTCTTGATCATGGTGGTGCCATAGGAGGTCAGATATATTTTGAAATTCAGATAGTCTTTTAAGGGGTCATTTTAGTCACATCAACATTTATTATAAGTTATATTTAAGTTATGTAGTTAAGTTTTCATTTGAGAAAGTAAACATTTAGAACATAAATATTACTATAACTTAATATATTATAAAATAAAAACTGAACATCTTGTTCTTGCTGTGACTGGATTACTGATCTTGATATGACTAGATTAACAAATCCTTATCTCTTTGCAGCGATGCTGGTTGGCTTTGTTCTTACTATGGCCAACATGAGCTTTTTTGGAGCTTTGTTGACTTTTTTTTTCACGTCCAGCAAATTAACCAAATGGAAAGGAGACATTAAAAAACAAATTGACTCCGATTATAAAGAAGGTATGTGTGGTTATTTACTGAAAAATTCTGATATTTCAGAATGTTTGTTTTTCGCATTTTTATGGATTCGTTTTGAGTAGACAAAGTAATCTCTGTTTTTGTTGTTTGTCTTCGTAGTTCAAATAGTTAGTTTTTAAGTTTTTGTTGTTCTACTATAAACTTGTATGGGAAAATTTATTTGAAGTATTGGTGTAACTCTGTGTGTAGACAGACAACAGTTTTCTTGTGTGAAGGTAGCAGAAGGCAGAGGAGGCACTTGTTCCTTCAGCTCTGGTGGTATCCTAAGAAGCAGTTTATTAGATAGTTTGTTGTGGTCCCCAAGTTTAATTTTCTTCAATTTCTCCCTTTGATTGGTTAGGCACATTTTGGATTTTTCTAATTTACTTAATTTACAATTACGTGCAAATGACAGTATGTTGGTCTTGAATAAGTAAGCTTTGAGCTTAAACATTTTTAATGCTCTATTTTATAATGCTGTGCAGAATGCTCATTGATAACATTACTTGTGTGTTTTTAATGTCTACAGGAGGCCAGAGGAACTGGTTGCAAGTTTTTTGTAATGGAGGAGTTCCTGCTGAATTGGCCCTGCTCTATATGATTGAAGTTGGTCCTGGAGAAATACCTGTGGATTTTGGGAAGAAATATTCCGCTTCATGGATGTGCTTATCACTCCTAGGAGCCCTGGCTTGCAGCACAGGGGACACCTGGGCTTCTGAAGTTGGTCCAGTGCTTAGTAAAAAACAGCCCAGGCTCATCACCACCTGGAAAGATGTCCCAGCAGGTACAGATTCCAAAAATTAAATGATTGAAATGAACATTGTGGACTGATTCCACAATTATTATGTCCAGGAGTTACTATGTTTACATTGTACTAGCCAAAAAAAATTATCAGCAATAATCCAGATTACCAAAATGATATTTAAAATAAAATCTAATTTTGAAGGAATATTAGCACCAGTTAAATACTATTTGATGCAAAATACTTTGAGATTGTGACTTTTCTGATAAAACAGTGTTTATTTCCCTAATATAGCTCACCCCAAATAATTGTTTAAACAGAAAACACTGTGGTATTAGTGGATAAATGTTTAGCTCTTTCTTTTCATCAGCTGTTTTGAGGCAGCGTACTGAACTCAACGTGCTGTATTAAAGCCGCTATTCCACTTATGTTCATAAAAAACCTTTACATTACTTTCAGAATTACACTGACCAATAAAATAATGACAACAAATCCCCATGCTATTTGTCACTTTGTGTTAGAATACACCAGATCAGTCACAACATTAAAACCAAAATACTTCTTACCCCCAACATTGCATCACTAATTGAGTTTCCACTGTAAGGCCGAAAGCTAGTGTGTACCAGGTTCAGTCGCTACCGAGGCTTGATTGTGCCTTGTTTAGACTTAGACTTGAGGAGTGATTATGAACAAAGTCTTGAGTTCCTCCGCACCTGAAAAGTACTTACATACTAACTTTTGAAACTATTAGTTGATCCAAATAAGACATTGCCAAAAATGTAGCAGAACATAATCATAACCTCCATATTGGCGAGTTCATAGTGTTATTTCACATTTGGAGGGTTGGTGAGTGTTAATTTTAAACCCTGATTATGGTCAATATGAAGTGATTTATTTAAGCAAAAGGCCTTTGTCTTAACTGCTATAAAATGGTTTATAGGCACCAATGGTGGAGTCACTCCTGTTGGGCTAGTGGCCAGTGTCTTGGGTGGAGGCACAGTGGGAACAGCATACTACTTCATGCAGCTCCTCTTGGTAAAAGATCTGCATTTAGCAGTTCCTCAGTGGCCTATCATCTTGTATGGCGCAATAGCTGGTCTGTTTGGATCTCTGCTAGATTCATTCCTTGGTGCAACCATGCAGTATTCAGGTAATCTGGCTAATTTTTACTGAAGATAAATAAAATCAAATAGATTTATATATTTCCCCCCCGTGTGGTCCAACCACAATATTATTGCAAGTTTTTTGCAAAAGTCATACTAACAGTGCTACTTGACTTTTATTCTATATAAATAATTGACTATCTCCTTTTTATTCTATAATTGTCGTTTGACATTTGTGCTAGGTTTTCTTTTAATATTTGTATAAAATATTCTAGGTGTTTGACTTTTTTTTTTCTTTTTTCTCCATCAAGGATACGATGAATCCATTGGGAAGGTTGTGAGTTATGAGTCACCGACTGTTAAAAGAATATGTGGGAAACCCATCCTGGACAATAATGGAGTGAATTTGTTCTCTTCTATACTCATAGCACTGTTCCTGCCTGAGTTTGGTTGGATATTCTGGGCTAAGAACTGAATCGTATGATTTTAATTGTCCCTTTTAGGATAAAAAGCAGTTTAACTTGTTTTTTGTTGTTGTTTTTTTAAGAATTTAATCACGCACTATTCAAACTCCTAATGTCTGTGTTTCTACACATTGAATACGAAAATTACTTTTAAAGTTAAGATGTATGAAAACAAATAAATCGTATTAATCTTGACTCTCCAATTTTTTCATAGTGTGTACCTCTATTCAAGTATTCCAATGCTTTCCACAAAGCATGCTAGGTTCTTCAGCCAATCAACCATCCATTTCTATTTACTGAACTTATTTTGTTCCAAATACAGTATGTAAAATAATAGTGTACAAAAGTAACACTCAACTGCTTGTTTGGAGTCAGATTTAAGATGGGAAGGTATATGTGGTGTTTGAGAATACAAGTTTTAGAATCAGTTTAAGATATGCTGAACCTATGTTCTGACATAGCATCACATGAAAAACTAAAGTGAAATACATTGCATTTAGCATTTATGAGAAAGATAATGAAATCAGATGAACGATTCTGTTTAGAAGTATATAGAAAAGGGTCCCAGCCAGTACTTGTTTTTGTGTAGGACAAACCTATGGATCCTTCAAAAAGACACAGCACAAATCCTTGGTCAGGTTTGGTTTTCCAGTATTTCTTTCATATTTTAACCCTTTCTAGCAATGACTTAATGATTTTGAGATCCAAATAGCAGTTTAACTGTTGGAATTGTGAACACCAAAAAAAAACAACATCCAAATAAATCATCCTGTGTATTAAGAAGTATGTACGTTTTTGAACTGGGTCATTTTTGTCTATAAATGAAATATTAGGTTTGAATTTTTAACTGAGGTGTGATTTCGATATTAATAAGATTCCACTTGCACTGTCTAAATTTCATAGCGAAATACTAAATATATACTATTTGGAAAATGATTTTCACACATAACTTTACTCCCCATAGTTCGGTTCTATGAAACAATAGAACAATACTTATAAACAGGAAGTCAGTATTTAATGCTGAATGGTTTAACAAAGGAATTCTCTTTGTAACTGACCTGATTGACGTACCTCTTTGAGAATACTTTGATTTACTCTGATGTTATTTCAGGATTGCCGAATTTATCAATTGGTCATCATAATCTTGTTAATAAAAAATGTGATAATAGGGTTGCTCTGGTTTTAAATCTACACTGTTCCCTGATTTTAATAAAATTAATGTGCCTGTAAATCCTTCTGATAAGTTGGGAAAAGCATTCTCTAGATATGTTAAATGGCCAATTCCACCTAAAGTTTAAAAAAAGCATTTCAAAATTTGTCACAAGATTAATCCAGTTTCCAGTTTTCTTCATAAATCTGACAAGGCAGGTTGTGCTTTTTGTGAATTTTCTGAGAAATCTCTAGAACACTTCTTTTTTACCTGCTCTGTTTCACTCCGGTTCCGGAGTGATGTTAGAGATTGGCTGACTAAAAATGTCAAACATCCCTGTATTTAATATCAATCATATCCTGTTTTATGTTGATGGTTTAGATATTTCAATATCAGACATTGTGAATATTGTTTTCCTACTTGCCAAAAATTATATACATTGTTGTAAGTGAAGAAACTCTCATCCCTATTTTATGAACAAATTTAAACTGTTTACTCCTCATTAAGATTACTTAGAAATTGCTATGCTCTGAAATTATCATTTGACATGTACCAAATTTCATGTGTTTTAATTTATTTTAACTTTTTTTTGCCTTACATTTATTGTGGATTCCCTTAAAATGTGATGCTGATTGTTTTTGTATTTGGTTTATAATATGTTGTTACCTCTACGAGTTATTTTATTCTACTCTGAATAAATAAAAAATAAATAATCATATTATTTTTTAAATATCAGGTCAGTACCCAGTTAAAAAACAACAACATCCATTTTGTAAGATCCTTCTTATTTTGGTAAAATAGTTAACATTTAGAAGTTGCTGCAAACTGTATGCAATGTAAAAGTTAGACCATAGGCCATCTGAACGAAAGATGGCAGTACACTCGTTGTGCGCAGCACACCACTAAAAGAAATTCAAAGAAGATGAGCTAAAGACACATGCGTGATGTTCACATTGAACATAAAATAATTTTCCTCCAGGGGGTGCATGATGGCCTATAAAGCCATGCTGTCCATTGCGCCGCATTAAAACCTGAACAGTTTTTATTATGTTTCAACAGATATGCAAACATGTTTTTTATATCTCAGTAGACATGCACAAACGGACAGCTGACAATTACATGTATACATACTCCATTTAATTGTATACATTTAAAAAAAAAAAAATCAGAACCCAATAATCACACATCATTGTGATTGGTCCACCTTGAGCTGTGCTGAGAAAAGTAACATATATCACGTGGCTTTTCTCCCTCTCGCTCTCTCTCTCGCTCTCTCTCTCTCTGTATATATATATATATATATATATATATATATATACGTATACACTGCCTTAGCAGTGGTTTGACACAGATTACATTTATTAAAAACAAATTACATTTTTATGAATAAAAAATGGAGAATTATCATTTACAATCACCATTCTCACCAACTGCAGATAGCAAACCGACGAGCCCCGCCCCTCTAAAAGTACACCTTTTGCTGTTTGCCGTTCTAATGCGCAGCTCACTTGTTAGACGCATGCGCAGTGTGTAACGGAACGAGTCAACGGACGAAGTTGGAAACAAGACTGTTTGTGAATCCAAATATATTCAAACAAAGAAGCAATGGGTGCGTATAGTCATCTACCTTATAGTAATTTATATTATTTGTAGTTAGATGTCTAATGCTCACACCTATATTATTTCTCATGACTGGGCTGTTGATGTAGAGTATCATAGCCCTTATGTACATAACCTCATGCTGGAAGAGGCTGATAGATTATTTACTGGCAGGCTGAAACGTTATTGATAGTTTATATTTGCGCATTTTTTACACACAAATTAATATACGTGCGCGCGTGTGTGTGTGTAACGTTATATATGCAAAACACAGCACAAACACACGTATACTAATTAATATTCCACATATTTCATGTCATTTTCTTTTAATTGTAAAATTGATTTAATTGTAACATTTTTCAAAATTCTTGAACTTTTATTTAAAGGTTTGAATGATTTGATTGTGGAATGTGTATTTAAAATATAGATTCAGATATCTAAATATAGATATTCATGTATAAATGTTTCTATATCTATGTCCTTGTAGAGCCTGTTCCTCCTCTCTCCTCACTTCGCTTGCTGGTTTCTCCATTGCGCCTCGCGTCTGCCTTCATGTGGCAAGTTGTCAAGGATCAGAATGTGGAGCAGTTTGGAAAACTGGAAGAATTTGTTTCTGTGATGACAAACCTTGTGCCAGAGCTCTTAAGTAGGAGGCAAAGGGCCACTTTGATAGTAGGGCTGCGTGCAAAAGTAAGATTTGTCTAGTACTGTGTTTGTTACTGTATTCCTTGAGGTCATTTTTTTTCTTCAATTATTTACTTCTAAAGCAAAAAATAAATAAACACAACAATAGTTTACCACAGTGCTTTGCAGAAGAAAACGGTAAAAGAGAAAGATTAAAATAATATACACTATATAATTATAAACTAATGAAAAAAAGGGGGTCACAAACATCTGGCTGACTTTGAAAATTCAACTCTATAACACAATGGCAACCAATTCAGAGACATAATGTATTTTTTTTTAACATGCAATGTTTTTTTTATTTTTACAAACCCCTGTTAAAAATCTGACTGCAGCTGCAATAGGACAAATAGTTGCAATAGCACAAATATAATAAATCAAAAGCATGCATGACTCTTTCAAGATCATTAAAGGATAAAAAAGGGTAAACTTTTGTTTAAGATGTCTGACCTCTGGAGTTGCGCAGCCTTTGAAATAAAAAAAACCTTAAATTCCCTCAATAACTTTATTAAAACAATATTAAACAATAGTAAATACTTTCTTTATTGTTACAAAAGTGTTTTAATTTTCAAAAAGTGAAATGTCAGTTTTCACTGTCAGTAGCTGCATGCTTAAATTGTATTGTTTTCATGAAGTAGGTTTTCCTTAATAATTAATTGTTGTGTATAAATAATTTTGACCTAGACCAGAGTTCATATATTGGATTAATTTAAAAACTTAGATGCTGTCTCTCATGTATTAATCGTTTTATGTTCGCTGTAATTCAACCTTTTAGATGATTCTTGAGATGTGTCGAGGTGAACTTCCAGCAGACCTTCATACCGTCAAATCACACATTCACCAATTTCAGACTGCTGATTTATTAAAGGTATGTAAAGTCTGTATGTTTTTGTTTTGACATGTTAAATCCAAATTAAATATTTGTGTAAAAAAAATGTGTAATATAACTTTGTTTGCGGCCAGAGGAGAACTGGGGTCCATTCTTCGTACGTTGCTTAATACTGGATCTGAATACTGAATACTGGACGTTGCTCTAAATCTGGATGAATTGAAACATCTAAGATGAGATCATCGTGCTAATTACGATGTGGCTAATTTGGTTCTTCAAGCACACCTGTTGTTGATGATTAGTATAGCTGGATTGAGATGTCTAGGATTATTGCATGTCCGTGCGTTGGTTTAAAAGGTGACATATATCAATAGTAGAAACACTGATCACAACCTCTTTGATTGGTTGATGAAATGGCAAAAGAGTGAGCTCAATTTTTTCCTTAAGTGGAGCAAGAGCTTTGATTGGAGGTTAAAAGAGAATTTCTAAATTTAATAAAGACTCCGGGAAACACAGCAAATGCTGCAAAAGCCAGGAGAGAGGGCTGGCAAACAGTAGCGAACAAATTTAATGCGTTAGTGCTGCCCATGTTACATGTTTTTTCCTTGAGATAAATATTTATATTATATCTCAAATCTTATTTGTAGTAATTGCTCTTTTTGTCATTCTCATGTCAGAGCCAGCAATGGACCTATGTGACAGATTTGAAAAAAATTACCTCCAATTATATAGACGCAATCGGGGAATAGAACGTGACATTATTAGACATACACAGTGATTAACACATGAATGATGACCATCCATGCACACACACACACACACACGTATACATATACTATATGTATGTGTAAATACAGCCATCAATATATATATGTTCGTGTGTGTGTGTGGCTGAGGTCATCATTTGTGTGTAAATCATCGTAGGCACTTTCTTGCAAGATAGACATGGAGAATTACTTTAATCTAATTTCTGAATCTGCTAATAAGAAAGCTATGAAAACTGTGGGTATATGCTCCACACTTAAACTCTTATTTTTTTTAAGTATTCTCTTTTCTTGTTATTGTCTGTTCAAATGTCAGTTTTGTGGATAATTAGTTTTTTTGTGCTCTCTGTATGTTTAGCAATAAAAAAAACCAAAAAACTTTCTTGCAAGATACTTTTCCTTTCTCACGTGAGTCAGAACGCGTCAGTCGTGCTCTTTAACCAATTAGATGTGACCTCGCCATTTCAACCAATCATAACCGGCCAGGAACGCAGCCTAAATCCTGTTTACATGAAATAAATCTGCTCCCTAAACTTATATCCTGTTGCTATGACATCAAGTCCATGATGAGCGTCGAAGAATGAAAAAAAATCAAAGATCAGGACAAATTCACAACAATCAAATCCAGCTAACTGAATTAGCGAGATACGAAGAACGGACCCCTGAGGTCTCATTTCATCCCGAAGTTGTTTATTTTTACATACAACCATCTGACTATATATTATCCAACTTATAACATGACAGTTTACCAGATATTGATTCGAGTCAAGATTATATTATTATATTAGAGGAAAGAGCTAGGAATGTCATAAAACAAAAATATCTGACCAAGACAGCATATTTTAATTAATAACTTTTTGTGGATGTTGAAAATTGATGTAGGATGTGTTGTACATTTGATGTTTTAAAAAACATTCCAGATTATCAATGAGGAAACAGGGGTTTGAACTGATTTTTGAACATGTTGAAAAGTCAAGTAGGATGTATTATGGATAGGTTTTTAAAAACAGAGCGCTAGACAAAAACACTGACTTGATGTGATTTATTTTATTTCTTTATTTTTAGAGAAAGAGCAAATAGGTTGAATAAAACAGAGAGGCAAGAAAGTCATGTGCCTGACTAAATTGTGCAAAATCATACCTTGTCTCCTTGATCTCCTTTAAGACCCTTTTTCCCCTAAACACAGACAAAAAACGGTGAAACACCCTCTGCCATTATGAAGCACTTAACATTTATTAAACAAAATTGCATGTACGGTTGACATCTGTTAAAGGTTCATAGTAATTCTTTGTGAAAGACAGACATTATTTAACAGAACGGCAGACCAAACTTCACTTCAACGCAGAAAAGGCTGTGTATAGTTTGACAAACCCGAGGGCCTGCGATTCCCTGGACTCCTTGGATTCCTACTTCACCCTTTGGATGAAAATGAAAACTGCAAATTACACAATGCACAAGACAACTGTCTTTTACTTTGCTTCATTAATTTTAAATGCAACACGCTTACCTTTGTGCCTTGTAGTCCTGTATTACCCTGAAAAAATTGATTAGTGCTGACTTAATAATTACCCATAAGATTTTTCATTGTGGAACAAGCATATGTTTAATGAAATACTAATATGACTCATCAGAAACACATACCTTATCTCCCTTAGGCCCAGATGGACCTTGAACACCCTGAATTCCGATACCTTCCTCTCCCTTTATGGTGCACACAAAGAAATTCAATCAAACAACCAGCTGCTCTAATTTTAGCTTCATGCACTCCTGGTAGAGCGGAAGGGCAATTTTTTTTTAAGCTCGCCGAACAATGAGACTTTCAAAAAGATAGCAGGCAGATGAGCAGAGAGATTTAATTTATGCATTTTAACTGTCTTGGGCAAGCTGTAGGAAGTGATTGCTTAAAATAGCTTTTATACCACTGCTGAAAGTACCAAATGACATTATTCTCAAACCTTCTCCCCCTTCTGCCCATGAAGTCCTGGAAGTCCATCCACTCCCACTGGACCTGGTAAACCCGGTAGACCCTAGAAAACACATCAATAAGATTTAGTGATATATTTAATTTTATACTATTTAAAACACAACCTACTAAATGGCTTACATTCAAGAAATTTGGCTAATTGCAAGTAATAAACAGGGAAAAAAAATGTGTGTGTGTGTGTGTTATCTACAACACTGAAAACATCTTTTTTGAGGTATACTTGTAGCCGTTTCTCCATATAGATCTGGGGCTGGTTGCATAAAAGGTTAAGACTAGTATTAAAAGTTAGTCAGCTAAATTTTTCTTTAAGACTGGTCACAGTTTTTTTAAATTCAGTTACATAAATATGTATATTAGTCTAAGGTAAATACAAAAAATAAAACAGATTACTCATGGCTTGTTGGTCAGACTAGCTCTTAAGACACTGTCTTAACATAAGTTTATGCAACTGGCCCCTGGTTTCACAGACAGGGCTAAGTCTAAACCAGGCTCGTGCCACAGATCAATTAAGACATTTACATCACTTCCATGCTCCCCCTTTTCTCCTTTCAGACCTGGTTTTCCACGTGGACCCTGAAGAACGTGAGAAGCAGCATAATCATACATTTAGGCAAATGTTGCATGTATATTTGAAATGAAAGTTATATGGTAAATTGTTCATTGAGCAGTAGATGACTTACTTTAGGACCAGATTCTCCAGTCTCACCCTTAGAAAAAGAAAAATACCATAAAATACCACACATGTTGTATGTGAGTATAGACTTATATTGTAACAACATCTTGCTATTGTAACAACATTGAAGCTACATACATTATATGATTTTTTTAAAATATAGACTTGTGCACAAACCTCATATTTCATACTAACCTTAACAGAGAGTCCAGGAGAGCCCGGAGGCCCAGGTAAACCAGGGAGCCCTGGAGGACCTGATACCCCTGGGACCCCTGGAGCACCTGGAGGGCCCTTTTAATCAAGGGGAAAATAATCCAAATGCAGTTATAATTTTTTGTAGATTATTTGCACAATATACACTGTGAACAAAGCTGTATAGTATGATACAAACACTTACAGAGGATCCAGGTTCTCCTTTACGTCCTGGAAGAACCTCCATACCCCCCATAACATATCCTGGTTCACCCTACATAAAAATAAATAAATAAATAAATAAAAAACATTATAAAACATATCAAATGCTTGTCAGTTATTAACTTACTCTCTCTCCTCTCTGTCCTTTAGGTCCAGTATTACCAGGAGGCCCCTGAGAGTGTAAAGAAGACAAAGAGGAAGAGGTCACAGTCACTTTCCCAATCACACAGAAAAGTATCAAACAGTTTTAAACGTGAGACATTTAATAAAAAGGGGTGAACCTTTAGAAGAAAGTGGGGGCAAATACTCTACACTGACTAGCCATAATCATTCCTCATTACTCCCTCTGTGAATCACTCAAAGATAATTGCAGCTTTCCCAATTCTCTTACTAAGATACACAAAAGGCTAGGACATCGTGAACATGTTTTAAATAACAGATTTAAATATCACCACCCACACTGTGTTTTTATATAGTGAGATGTAAAAGAGACACTTACCATGTCACCAGAAATTCCAGGCACCCCCTGAATCAGATTAAGAGATTGTTTATGCACATTCGTTCCATATTTAGCTGTATTAGACTGAATTTTGATCCATCCTTTACCCTTTGTCCAGGAGAACCAGGAGGTCCAGTTCTACCCGGTCGTCCTGGTAAACCTGGAATACCATCCGTTCCAGGAAGACCCTTATGAACGCAAAGTGGGAATGATACAAAATTAAAAAAAAAAATACTTTATAATATACACAAACACACAGAAATTGTTTGATACTGTGCATCTTCAGTGCACATATTATTAATAAAGCAAATATAGAGCAATATAAATCCACGCATTCACATTGATACACATCACAAAAATAAATAATGAAACATCATAACAATACTGATCTTGTTAGCAAGACCTGTCACATTTCATTTGTTATTCAAAAGAGTCGCTTTGATATGACAAGTGCTTTCATGTGTCGCCTTCTCAAAGAGATAACAGGAAGATAAAAAAAAGGAAAGTACAAATAGCACCCTGTACAGAGACAGATCTGTGATATTAATAATTAGATTTAATCCTTCAATCTACTAAAATAACCAACGAGTCACAAAAACAATCTTATAATTAACAGAGCGGTTCGGTTTAAATGTTAAACGCTCCAGTAATTAAAATAAACATCAATATGTAATTATGAAGACAGAGAGGGGGTGTTTTAGTTATGTTTATTTAAGTTTTTTGTTTTGGAACGGCATGAGCGCTTCAGAGGTTGGATGCACAGTACTCACCCGTTCACCCTTCTCCCCTTTGACCTTTAAAGAGAATGAATCATAATGCCCCGGGCCCTGCTTGAGTCGCTATATCAACAGAAAAACAGAAAAAAATAAACACACTTAAAAAAATACTGCAAGAAAGGCACTCGATTTTTATACTTTCCTTAGACATTGTTTGTGTAAAACTAGTAGTGTAACTAATAACCATGGCAATAGCACATAAAGGCCCGGTTTCACAAGCAAGGACAAGGCATTAGTTAAATTAAGATATTTAAGTAACTTTAAGCAACAGCTCAAACATGCAATTTAGTCTGGGACTAGCTTTCATCTTGTCTGGGGGTATATGACCAAAATTTAAACTAAAATTCTAATGAAAAATATAAAAATAAAAGCTAACCAAAACATAAAAATAGATAAATAATACTAAAATAACACTGTGTAAAACTAAATTACATTAAAAAAATAAATAAATAAAAAATGGAAAATATATTCAAAAATATAATTTGAAATATTAATGAAACTATAAAAAATATATAAATAACATTGTGCAATTAAAATTTTAAACAAAAAATTTTGCCCAATCTGTCATGTTAATGTTGTTAACACCTACCGTTAAGTAACACTAGCAACAATAATACTAATGTTACCTTGGTAAATATCCCTAACATTAGAGAAAGCCTGTTTTTCAGAGACCAAACAGAATGTGGTGAGCAACTGAGAAGGAAATATAGAAATTAAGGAATAGCAGTCTGCTGACATACCAGGCCACCGTGACCAAATCCATCCCCCTGCAATGGAGAAATTAGATTCAATCATATCACCATTTATAATTATTTGATCAATAACATATGCTAACACCATAGCCACTAACCTTCTCTCCTTTCTGACCCTGTGAACAAATCAGGAACAAATCAGGAATGAGGATTCATATAAAACATTCATATAAAACATGGTATGATAGCTGTGATGAGAATGTAGAGGAAGTGTTTACCTTGCAGCTGAGAGGACAGGGCCCTTCTGGTTTGCTGAGAGCTTCTGGGTCATCTGTAGGTGTGTCCAGTTGAGCAGACTAGGACAAATACAAATCTGAATTATGTATTGTATGTATTGTGAAAATAATACTCATAATCGGATGTGCATGGCCCACCTCATCATGTTGTTTGAACTCTAATTGTAAAGCTTCGCTACAGATGCTGCTGATAAACTCTCTCTCGATGGTCGGAAGATCATCAAAATCACTGGAGAAGAAGATGTTCTTGTAAGTGGTGGGAGAGGCGATGGTCTTCAGCTCCTCAATATCTGCGTGAGCGATGCCGATGGCCAACACACTGACACCTAACACACACATACACATTACAACATTAATTCATTTGGCCATATACTGAGGTGTTACTAAATGAACACATGATGCCTCTCAGAATTTTAGGGTAAGAAAATTTTTTGAGAGAAAATTTGAATAAATACTTTTATCCATAAAGGACAGATTCCATTATTTAAAAGTGACAATAAAATAATACTATTTTTTTATACTATAATAAAATAAAAAAAATACAAATCTACAGTTAACATCACAATTTTCAGGATTGTGAGAAAAAAATTGTGAAATATAAACTCAGAATTACCTTCCTAATTTTATTTTTCATCCCACAGTGGAAAAAAGATTACAACGTTAACAGTTCTTTTGAATTATAATTATTTGTAGTGCTCTCAAATGACTAATCACAAGTAATCACATCCAAATAAAGTTTTTGTTTACATAATATATGTGTGTGTATATATATATATTTAAGAAAAATGCTAATAATATTTATATAGAATATAGAATATGAATATATACATGTATAAACATAATCTTCTCGAATTATATACTGCTTGTGTGTATTTATATATACACATAATAAATAGACACAGTACACTGTTTACTGTATATATTAAATATTATATATATATATATATATATATATATATATACACAATATAAAATAAAAGAATATGAATATATAAATGTATAAAAGTAAATATTTTTTACTGTATCTATGTATAT
>JAUCNO010001091.1:672242-702240 GCA_032353835.1 Enteromius viviparus
GCGGGGACATATGCTTGGAAATAATATTTCATGTCTTCCATTTGATTCGTTATAGTGTGCCACCCAATAGCAAAAAGATTGGTCCCTTTAGTACTTTTTAAACAAAGTCTCAGCTTCAGTTTTATATTGTGTTTTACAGTAATGAGTTGTTCAAGCTTATTAATGATCAGATTATATACATATGGATTATTTGTAGCATCTGTTAGGTAATACCCTAACAGAGAATTCTGATTGCGTCGAATAAGTCAACAAAATTCAAAGGGGAGGTTAATTGCTGATTAACTTGATTAATCATAAAACAAGGATTAATGAGATAACATAATTAATCAATATGAAGCACTCTATCCACTACTTTAAACTGTATTTATGCTGGCATTAATGCTCTTTATGTGGTTACAGGTGAGTGACACAGACATGGAGAGTTTACAAGAGAGCGTACTTCAACTTGTCCTTGGCTTGTTAGAGGACTCCATAAAAAGAGAACACTTCTTTCAGGTCAGTGTCTTTAAAATTATCAGGATATCCAGCAGTTCTAAATAAAGTCAGATTAAATCCATAAAGTAATATTTATTAATTGTGTTACTCAATCCAGGCCTTAAATGTTTTTTACCAGGGGCTGTGTGTAGTAACATGTAACTGCAAAAAAGTTATGATTATACAATGGGAATCAAACCCATTAACATGGCATTGCTGGAATATGATGCATTTAACTTTTTTTGTCTGTGGGTGAATGTTTGTTCCCAGTATGAATGGGTTTTAAGATAGTTCTCTTGCACTTTAAAGTAAAGTCTGCAGTCTTTATGTCAGAGACCTGAAAACATGTGCCAAAGACAGTTGATGTTTTTTAAGTCCAGCCTGGACCGGAAATTCTATATTTGATTTGAGATTGTGTGGGAAGTTGCAAAAAGGTCTTTTTTTTTTTTCTTTCTTTTTTGATGCATGAAAATTTTAGATGAAAGAAAGTGTTTGTATTTCAGGAAGTCTTTCCAGTCGAGTACGGTCCTGACTTTGACAAAGCACTGCAAGTCCTGGTTGGATATTTTCTCTCCAGATTGGAGCAACTTTTGCCTGTACCAAACTTCAAACAGGTCTAACAATACATGTTTATCAAATACCAACCATATCTAAATGATGTAAGCAAGCTGCTAGTTATTAAGCATTTTTGTTTATAAAGTATATTTAAATGTAATATAATCATTACTACAATAGTTTCTAATTATATGAATTTTCTTTAATTCCAGCTGTCATTGTTGCTCAGCTGTCACCCTGGGGAGCTAGATGCATGTGTGGACTCGGTTTGTAAATCACACAACTTGCTATCCTTGCTGCAGATGGATGTTTGTGGGACCTTGGATAAAAATGGTAAAATTTAGTCCTTGTATATCAGTATCTCTGTGCTTAAGGTTCCTTTAATCGAACTTGGTTAATCAGATATTGAACAGGATACAAACTGAAAACATATACTTTCTCCCAGTATACAGGTTTGAGAATTTTATAAACTGTTGCTTTAACATCACTGGATACTCTTTCTTAGTAAAAAAAAAAAAGGAAAATGTTAAATCCATGCTAAGTCACACCAAAACGTATCTGGTATATTTGTTTAATGTAAAAAAACAAAAACACAGTTGCTAAGCACAATTGGTCATTGGTTAATTTTGTTTTTGTTTTTTGAAGTTCTTCCATCAATAGTGGAAGACCGAATAGTGTCATCATTGTCATTGCCACCTGTTGGTGACTCAGTCATTATGAACCAGCACAACAATGATGCCACATTACTGCCTATTGATTCTGAAAACCTGCCAAACCAACAACATGGCGTCAACAAGGAGACTGTGACGGGTGATCCAAACGTCCAGAATGTGGGATCCAGCTTCAGCAGTGAGTCCTCAGAGTCCTCTAGAGACAGTGATGGAGAAAAAGAAGCAAGCTCTAATGTAGATGAATTGCAACGGTAGGTTATCTTATTACTAGGTGGTAGGTTTTAGATGGTCTGCTAGTTGTACATCAACCAACTTCTCAGTCACTATTAGACCTTTATCCCAGCAGAATTGAGTACCAAAGCAGTGTATCAATTCTTCAGATTATGCATATTTTCAATATGCTGTAATCACCTAGTTGGAAAAAAAAGCCTGTTAAAATGAGTCTCTATGGGATAATTTCAAAATCTGAACCTTTTCAGAGATGGGCAGAAGATAATTCTGATGATTACTCTGCACTGAGTACTGATACTTTTAAGGGTTAGTTTACCCAAAAATGAAAATTCTCTCATTAATTACATACCCTCATGTCGTTTCAAGCCTGTGTATATTTTTGTTGAAATCTTAGAGCTCTCTGACCCTGTATAGTCAGGAACACAACTGTGATGTTTACAGTCCCAGAAACATAGCAAGGACATTGAGGAAGCAGTGGCTCAACTTCAGTTTTGCATAGCTACTTGAATACTTTTTGTGCACACAGAAAATAAGAATTGTTTTTTCCAGAATGTAATCAGTGTTGTTTTCATTCCACGTGTGCATGCTTTTTTCTGAACATAAACAATGCTGATTATGTTGATTCCTTTGGATGCATACATTGTGGTGCACTCTTCAAAAATGGCAAAAAATGTTAACTCGGGGGAGAAGAGTTGTTGAATAATTGTTATTTTTGTTTTTTTTGCACACAAAAAGTATTCTTGTAACTTCGCAACAAATAAGTTGAACCTCTGATGTCAAATGGAATGTTTTATCTATGTCCTTGGAATATTTCAGTTCTGTCTACAGAGGGTCAGAGAGCTCTCAGATTTCATAAAAAAATATTTGTGTTCTAAAGAGGAACAAAGGTCTTATGGGTTTGGAATGACACAAGGGTGAACTAACCATTTAAAGGCAACTTCTGAGATTGTATCTTGAGCAAGAATTTTTACAACATTCCACAATCATTTTCAAATTTGATGCTGTCAGGCTGTTTCAAAAAATCTGATGTGGGCGGTTTGGAATATCAAACTCTCTTTCTTGTGACAAATTTGTTCTGTAGCATTCCTGAACTAAATTATAAATTGTTTTAGTGAAAAACATCCCTTTTTTCATTTTATAGGAGTAACTCAGAAGAGCCAAGTGTACCGTCATCCACCGATGATGCTCATAGAGGTACAGCCTCTCTCAATGACAGTTAAGATTCTCATCATATCTTTATAGGATCTATAAAGTAAACCCTCTCTGTTTGTCATGGTTTCCTCTAGGTGATTTGATTTTTCAGACAGCTGTTCCTCTCCAACGGCCCTCTCTTGACACCTTCCCAAACACACCTTCCAAAGGCTTCCACTATGCAGGCAGGACTGTGCATAAATGTCAGCAGTGCACAAAATACTTTATTTATCGCTCTGATCTTGTCAAGCACCAGGAAATTCACACACAGACAGGGACCCATGAGTGTCCTCAGTGTGGGCAGGTTTTTGATGACTCAGCACAGCTGGTGTCACACAGAAACACCAACTGCAATTCCAGAGTTTTTAAGTGCATCAAATGCACAGCCCACTTTAGATCCCTCAGGACCCTATACAGGCACAACCGAGTGCACAAAGAGAAAACCACACATAAGTGCCCCGAATGTGGACGGCTGTTCACAAGTCTGTCACGATTAGTTGGCCACCGGCGAACTCACCGAACTCCCGCTGTTAAAAGGAACTACACCTGCAAACAATGCAACGAGACTTTTGGGTCGTACCGAGCCAGTTTAATCCACCAGAAGATTCACAAAGTTAAAGATGTCCGCCTGTCTAAACCGGAACGGCAGCCAGGAAAGTGTCGTTTTTGTGACTTAACATTCAACGTTGACAGTGAATTACGAAGCCATTTAAAGACCCATGCAGAGTTCAGGCCATATATATGTGACCAGTGTGGGAAGTGCTTTTCAGCTAACAGCAGCCTTCTTGCCCACCTCTCAAACCACACGGGTGAAAAACCTCTCCTTTGTTCGCAATGTGGAAAGCGATTTTACAGCAAAATCCAGTTAAAATCCCACATGAGATGTCATTCTGGTGAGCGGCCACACGTCTGTCCGTACTGTGAGAAGCAGTTTTCACTTTCTGGGAACTTGAAGATCCACATCAGAATTCACACCGGGGAGAAGCCGTACGTTTGCCATCAGTGCGGAAAGGGCTTTGTCTCCGCCGGATGCCTGCAGGTGCATTTACGCTCTCACACAGGAGAGAAGCCGTATCAATGTAAAGTCTGTGGCAAGAAATTTGTGGTTTCGAGTCACTTGACGGCGCACATGTGCTTTCACACTGGAGAGCGTCCACACAGCTGCTTGCAGTGTGGGAAACGATTCATCCGACGTTATGACTTGAGCAAACACATGTACACTCATATTGGGAAGAGGCCTTTCCCGTGTCCTCTGTGCCCGAAGGCTTACACGTGTCGTACACACCTTAACAGACACATGAAGAGCCACAGTGTTTGACTGGAATCATTTTGTCATCCTGAGTGCCTTGTGTGGAGTGAAATCAACCATGATCTTTAAAGCAACAGTTCACCAAAAAAATGATTTACAAAAACAAATCACATAAAATTTATGTTATTTACTCCCCCCTCATTACTCATGTTTCAACTCATATGCTGTTTTATTCCTGTGGAACAGAAACGCATTGTAGAAGAATCTTGATGCAGGCGTTTTTTCAATTGATAGTTCGTTTTAAGCTCTAAACATGACAACAACAACAAAATTGATCATATTAATCAAATAGCCCATATGGCTTATGCTCTATTTTCCAAGTCTTGTGAAGTCATATTACTCGTTTGTGCGAGTTAACAAATTTAAATTGTTTTCATGCCCTTCTACTGACCAGATTGAGTTGCTTATTTGAGAACTGGATCAGTCTGATTTGTAAACCATATCATCTGATTTATAAAAAAAATGTCTCAAGGACAAGTTTTCAACCGCTTACTGAAGGGGAGAGTAACAGCTAAATAACAATTTAAGTTTGCCTTGTTTCCCACACTGAGCTATGACTTCAGAATACTTGTGAGTAAATAACTACAGCATGTTTGCTTGGGGTGAACTCTTTTAATTAAAACATGTTTCGACTTTGTGTCCTACCAAGCTGATGTCCTTGAACTTGTATGAGCTGCAGTTCATTTCAACCAAGTAATCTGAAGAACAGCTTCAACATTTTCTTGCATTACTGATGTGTAACACAGTCCCGTGTTGTGGATATTTTCTTTTGAATATAGGTTTGAAGCCCACTTTTTTTTTTTTTTACATTTAGTTTATTCTAAGATCATTTCAAGATAGAATTATCATCAGTTAGCAACTATTAATAAAATTTGCTGAATATTATAGCCTCATACGAAACAGAAACAATGTGTTGACTTAAAGTGGGAATTAAAAATCATACAAAACAAAAGAGGTGCTGTGTTATTTTTAAATGTCATTTGAACATTTTTAACAATACAGATTGTAGCAAACCACTGAACATTATCAAATAGGAGAATAGAGTGATGGGAATACCTAATGACGAGATTAAACTATTTATTTATTAAATGCCGAGATGGTCTCTAATCAAAACGTTGATAATCACTAGAGATTAGGTGCCACCAACTAAGCAAGGTAGAGGCGACAGCAGCAAGGAACCAAAACCCCATCCATGAGAGAATGGAGGAAAAAAACCTTGGGAGAAACCAGGTTTAGTTGAGACCAGTTCTCCTCTGCCTGGATACCCAGTGCCAAATTTCCAGTTCAATATTAAGCATGAAGATCATCACTTTGTGCTGATACACCATCTGATTTGGATACGGACTAAGAGAGAGACAGACTAATATTAGCTTAGATGTGATTCTTTTTATAATGTAAATGGGTAGGGGAGTGTTCCCAAGTCCGGCTGATCTAATTAATGCAGCCTAACAATCCTTTAACGGATTTGATTAATAAACGTGCATTAGTGTGTTAAGTGTGAGGCAGAGTAAAGAGATGTGTCTTTAATCTAGATTTAAACTGACAGAGTGTGCCTGCCTCCTGAACAGTGTTAGGTAAATTGTTCAATAGTTTGGGTGCTTAAAAAGATATTAAGATTTTGATATTCTAGGTATTATCAAATGGCCAGAGTTTTAAGAACGCAGCAGACGTGGAGGGCTATAATGTGATACGAGCGCGCTGAGGAGCTTAGCCATTCAAGGCTTTATAAGTAATTGACAAGAATGTGCTGCCTACAAGAATACGTCACAATACATCTATTGAATTGATATTCGTTATACATTTTTTTTAAATCAAATTGATTAACAATCTAAATATAGATTTACTTATTTACAAAACAGGTTTGTAAAAACAACGACTTGTTAAAAAAGGAAACTAAAAAGGAATAGGAAAAGTCACAGCAAACCAGGTTTTTATTTTTTTCAAAATATTAAGAAAATCTCTGCTTTTATTTTGCGCTTTAATCAGTAACGTTAATGAGGTGACTTTTATTTTGAAACGTGCGACATCCGGGTGACGTCTGTGTTTACGTTGCATCCAGCAGCCGAAAATAATGGCGACATTTTCCAGTCAGAGATCAAATCACAGCAAATGATTTAAATGGTGAGTATTAATTCTTCCTATTAGCGTATCAGTGGACAACTGTAAATTCATTTGCAGACGAGTATTAAAATTCCACAGTAAGAACGCTGATTCATTTATCGATAGATAGATTTAACGGTGATTGGATGTGTAACGTTAGTTTTTATAGATGGTGCAGTAGAGTGTCCTGGAGACTTCAGATCCTCCACTTCCTTCCCCTCTTGATCCAGACCCACATAATGTGGCCCCCCTATACCTATCATCACCTGCTAGCCTTCCTCCTCACGTTCCTCAGGTATGCTATCCTGTTCCTAGCGCCCTCCGTTCTTGCCATGTCAATCAGTTTCTGGCTATGTTACTGAACATGTTTTGCTTTTCTGTTTTACTTTTTCTCCTGTGTTTGGCGAAGAGGGTTTTTGTTGGTTTGGGGTGTTTAAAAAATGGTCACATGCTGTACATCGATGGTTTTTCATATGTCAAATTGTACATGACAAGAATCTTGAACTTTGGGTTGTTTGCCATCTTGGATGACAAGTATCACAAAGTTCATTGTGTTATTTAACCAGTTGATTTCTTGCAATGTTGTATAATTATTCTATAAGTCTGAGTTCGGCAGGTGGTTCGTTTGAACATATAATTCGATTTTTCTCTGTTTGCAGTTTGTGTACGTTAAATATTATTGCTACGGTTTTTATTTTTTACTAAATTTGCAAAGTTATCATACATTTTAAATTTGTCTTTATGGAGTGTGGCATGTAAATAAAATGTGGAAAAATAAATAATAATTTAAAGCATTTTAGCATAACATTGTGAGTATAAGAGTATTTTCGTGGTATAGAATTTTTTTTTATAAAATAGGGATTTAAAATGCATGTGCCAAGTTTCATAGAAATGTTTGCTTTGTATGAAGTTTATTGCTTTGTATCAATTTATAACATCCCCTATGTATCCAGCTATGTCCTGCTTCACTCGTCACGTAAGACTTTCAGTAATGTGAAAGTAAGCATCTCTGCACAGTGGACACCATCAGCATTCCAGCAGAACAGCAGTATATCAACTTTGTCTCCAGGGGAGGTAAGGATATAATACACACTGCCCATTATCTAACTTTTTCATAAAAATAAAAAAAAATCCCATAGATATGACCGTAGGAATCATTTTATTATTATTATTCACAAGTAACACAATTTAAGCATTGTATTTTTAATTTAAACATTTTTTAAATCTGATATTTGATCTTAAAAACTCAGAAGAGAACTAGACTGCCTCTGTTAGTGTAATGAAAAAATGAAAATGTACTCTGTGTCTATATGTAAGTTTTCAAGTTTTGCTTTTATGGTTTACAGATGGGACTATATATTAAGTGTCCTTAACTACTGTGATCTTATGTTTAAATTAAGAAATTGATACAAAGCATTATTGCATTTATATTTGAAAAATTGTCACCTGTAACTATCCCTTAAACATAACCACAGAACCCTACCACAAAGAGTATTTAAACACACCTAATATAAGTGAGACCAGAATATGATCTTATTAAAAACCAAGCAATGCATGTATTATTCTTGTTATGTCACTGCATGCTATAGAGAAAATGTGTTCAGTTAGGATTCAATGTATCGTAATATTTTATCCTTGAAATACTGTACTTATTCTCGTTTTTTGCCTAATACCTCACAAAACTGCATCAATATTAGATTTCACATTAGTATTTTCATTTAGATTAATATTTTTGTGGTCATCATTTGGAAATCTGCGAGATCAGCTCATTAAGTCAAGCAGTATTCCAAGCACTATATTTTTTCTTTTTTGACAAAAATGTGAACTAACATTCTTACTATATAGTTGTACGGAGCTCTTAGGCTAAGTCCAATGTTCTTCAATGTTCAATATTCTTATTTTTAGACATGGGAGGAAAACAAACTGTTTGCTGATGTGGGAGAGGCCACGCTGTTCCTGGGTGCTCTGGACTCAATCTTTCTCTTCTCTTATGCTGTGGTAAGTTAAAAACAGGAATAGGTGTAGCTTTGGGAGATCTGGGTGGAGAGTGACAGTCTGTTATAGAGACAGTGCTGCTGTTGGACCATACGAACCATAAAATATTACTTTGACAGTAGGGGTGTGCGATATTGACAAAAAAAGTTGTCTGCCTACATCATTAAGGATATGTCTTTTTTTGAAGGGGTCATCGGATGCAAAATACACTTTTACATGTTTTTTGAACTTAAATGCGTCTTGGCAGCGTGTCAGCACAACCACCCTATAATGATAAAAATGCTTTTTTGCATTGCTTTTTCTTTTTTGTTTTAAATCCCCTTAAATAATAACTCCAGATCAAGCCATTTACAGATTGTGATTCTTGGCAAAGTGGCATAGTTCTGCACAGGCCCCTTGCATCATTTTTGAGTGCTTTGGCTGTGCTCTTCCTGTTCCAGCTTTGCACAAAGGTGCAGATACCAGTCCTCAAGCTGGGTTGTTGTGCTACTATGACGCTGCCTCCCTGTATTTCCCCCATGTTCTTGAGACTTGCTGGGAGACATCAAACCTCCTGACAAAGGCACATATGGAAATGCCGTTGAAGAGGCGCTATACTACCTTTGCAACTGGATAGAGTTGCAGATACTGCCTTTTTCTATAAGTATTGAGAAGAACCCTAACAAAAATAAATATTATGGACAAATCAGTCAGGAAGTATAAGGAGAGAGCCATTGTCTGTGGCCATGAAACAATCACTTATCACTTCCTAACTGAAAAAGAAAAAATTAAACATCTTTAACTCTTTAACTCTTTTAACTCTTTAACTTGTTTTTTTTTTTTGTTTTTTTTTACAGGGTTTGTATATAAGTGGAGTAATTGGTGATCGGTTCAACCTTCGCTATGTTCTGTCTTTTGGTTTATGTGGATCCGCTGTCACGGTTGGTATTCTGCTGAAATATGTAATTAGGGCTGTGGATCAATTCAACTTACTTAATGTTTTTTTTTTTTTTTTTTTTTTTTTTAGTGAAGCTGTATGCATTAAAGTAAAAAATAAAGAACACATCTCATGTATGTGAACACTGCTTGCAATGCTGCATTAGTAGCTAGTTAGTAGCATTAGTGCACTATGGGAAGACCCTCCAGATGTGAAGATTGACTAAAACCAATATAGAGTAAATGTTAACAGTCAACTTATGGTGGAAGTAAAAATACTATTGATTAATTTAGAATTGGTTTGTAACGATAGCTTATAAACAATAACCATGATAAACATTGTTAGTCAGTGGTAAATGTTTTTGTAGAAGTCGTAATTTTATTCATTATTATTTTATTAAATAATCATGTGAATAATTACAAAGCAACTCTTTAGCTCAAACTATTTGTCGATGATCTGTACCTTTTTTTTATCCACCTTTTTGAAAGTTAAAGGCGCAGATATCAGTAATTCGATGAGCACAAATGTCAGTAAATTGTGTTGCATAATTCATTTAATATTCTCCACCCATATATTTGCATCTCAAGGGAAACCCCTACAAATGCATATTTAAGTTCAGGCACAAAAATAAATGTCCCCCATGTCTTTTCAGTGCTCATTCCTCACTGTAAATCCTGAATCCTAAATCCTGCTGAAAAAGTGGACAGCCACTATTGCACATTATTGATCAATGTTAATCATTATTGATTATTCATCAGTGCTTCAAAAGGACGTGCCCCTGCCATTACTACTCAGAAACAAATCGTATAATTTGGGACACAGCCTGTCCCAAACTGGGAGAACACGTGACATGAGGGGCCCAAATGATGCGATGCCTCAGAGCATGACACTAGCGCCATCAGCCAATAAATGGTCAAAATTATGTAACAGGCTTTAGGCAGTCACCACAGCTGGATGGTGTTCCAGTAGCTTTAGATACTGACACAGCATTGAGTGAACCTATGAAAGTGATCAGAAATAATCATCGAATTCATGTGCTCATTTATTTAAATTCACCGTCTCTCCCTCTTTAGGAATTTCTGTTTGGCACTTTGACAGAGTGGCTTCACTTTTATAACGTGTACTTTTACTGCTTCTTGTGGGTGATAAATGGACTGCTTCAGTCTACAGTATGGCCATGTGTTGTGGCCATCATGGGCAACTGGTTTGGGAAATCCGGGTAGGTGTCAGTATGTAGTGTGGAATTATTAATATTTATTGTTATTGTTATTATTCTTTTGCATACAATACTTAAGCACAAAAGTATCTGAATTGTTAAAATGTGCTGTGCTAAATGTGCTATGTTTTTGTGCTTGTACAATTCTTTTTGAATTCAATTCAATTCTTTTATATATCCTTTTTGTATCATTTAGGTTAATAAAAAACTGATTTATTTATTTATTTTATTTTCGAGAGTTCACAGAAACGCAACCATATGTTTCCTTCTATAAGCAGTAATTATGCTGCGTTCGTCTCAAGTAATGATTCCTGCAAATATCTTCTGTTTTCCAGGCGAGGCTTTGTTTTCGGACTTTGGAGTGCATGTGCATCCGTGGGCAATATTCTGGGTGCATTTCTCGCCTCCAGTGTCCTGAAGTACGGCTATGAGGTGAGAGCACAGTACATTACTTTTTACTAAAACGCATCAGTCAACGGTCCTTGGTGAAAATCAGCTTAACATATTCTACATTACATATTCTAAGTAATGTCTTGATGAAAATTATAATATACACAATATAACTGTTGATGTGAGGGTTTTTCTTAGTAGAGGGAATTGCTAGCTCTGTATACAAACAATGTTGTTGTGTTTGTGTTTTTTCTTTTCAGTATGCTTTTCTCGTGACGTCAGTGGTGCAGTTTGCAGGTGGTGTTGTTGTGTTTTTCGGCCTGCTTACATCCCCTAAAGAAATTGGTGAGTACATCTTTGTAGTTTTTGTATTTGCGGTACATCTTTGTAGTTTTTGTATTTGCGGTAGTGTTTCTTAAAAACCAGCATATACAAAAGTACAGATGAAAGAGAAAATAGGCAAAATAGTTTAGTTGTAAGCTCCAATAGCAAGCTATAGTTTTTTCAATTGCACAAATCTTATTGATACAAGATAGTTTTCATCTGTTGTTCTCTTTTTTTTTTTTTTTTTTACTAAGGACTTAGTGACTACTCTGAGACAGGTTTAATATCAGTGTCAAGAGACACAGACAGTCAGCGTCCTCTGATAAGTGATGATGAAGAGGAGTTATGTGATGAATATTCCATACAGCAGCGAGATGAGGAGCCTGAACCACAGCCCAAAGCCATCGGCTTTCTCCAGGCCTTCTGCCTACCAGGAGTCATTCCTGTCAGTAGCCATTTAAATGCTTCCTTACATACTTGTGATGGACCACTGTTGTTGACTTATTTATTTATTGTCTGTCTCATGCAGTATTCTCTGGCTTATGCATGTCTAAAGCTGGTCAACTACTCTTTCTTCTTCTGGCTGCCGTTTTATCTCAGCAACAACTTTGGCTGGAAGGAGGTTCAAGCTGACCGGCTTTCTGTGTGGTACGATGTGGGAGGCATTGTTGGTTAGTACCCAGTTTTGTTATATATTTTTTTGAACTCTAAAAGGAACAAGCCAATCAAGAGATCTTCAACACACATACTGGTGGTTTGGATTTCTGTCAGTGATAGTAAAGATAAAACAAATGCGCATCACAAAAAAATTTGACAATATAAATGGAAACAAGCAAAGGACCAAAAAATGGTTTGATATTATATATTTTTGCAGTTTGCAGAATGTTGCCATTTTGTCTTCCAGGAGGAACAGTACTAGGCTTGATCTCAGATCTTTTGGGAAAGCGAGCTCCTGTGTTAGCGATCAGTTTGCTGCTGGCCATGGGAGCGTTAGTGGGATACAGCCGTGAGTTTAGAGATGTCTATAAAATCTATAAAATGATCATTTAAGAAATGAGACCAGAATATATATATATTTTAATCTTTGCACAGACTCTCCAAATAACCAGCTGGTAAACGGAGCTCTTCTAGCAACAACAGGTAACATTATAATATTATATAAAAAATCATTAAAAAAAAACTATGGACTCTGTTTAGGAAACCACTCAACACCCAATATTTAAATCATTTGTTGCAGGCTTCCTTATCGGAGGCCCATCAAACATGATCAGTTCAGCGATCTCTGCAGATTTGGGTCGACAGGATGCACTGCAGAACAGTCAGGAGGCTTTGGCCACCGTTACAGGAATAGTGGACGGCACAGGAAGCATTGGAGCGGCGGGGGGACAGGTAACGCTCTATTCCAAAAGCATGGTTTAAATTTATTTTTTTGGTTTCAAACCATTTAACCACATACAAGATTTGTTTGTATGTGTGGGGTTTATGAGTGAATGACATTCATTTTCATGATCTAGTCAAATACTGAAGTAATAAAATCAAGTCCTTACTTCACTCTATTATCTTGTTCACTCTGAAATATGCTCTGCTAAAGTTGTATGCTAATCATGTTCATTGTGTATGTTTTTAAATGACATTATCTTTATTTCATGTGCAAGTACTAATTTAAAAATATCTCTGTTTTGTAGTATCTGGTATCACTTATCGAGAGCAAATTAGGATGGATGTGCGTCTTCTATTTCTTTATAATTATGGTAGGTAAAATGTGATACAAATTCAGCTAGTGAAACATTAAATGCACATATTTTCAGAGGACAAAGAATTATTCCTTGAACAGTGACTGTGATTTAGCCAGTCATGTCAAATGCAAAGTAAAGTGTATAATTTTTGTGTAATAAGCATATTCAAACTAAATCATTAAAACAGGACACAGACCTAAAATATTACTGGCTTATACTGTTGTACAGTCGAATGGTCTTTCAATAGCCTACAGTACCTTTTACTATTGACTAGAAACCAGCACTCACATAATGGAATATAAATAAAACAAAGGGCACAATCCCTTTGATCTGTCCAACGCAAACGTCCTATTTCAACAGAAAAATATATCATATATATGATATTTGAACACATAAAATAAAAAAACATTGAAAAAAAATTGCTCTTTACCTTTCAATGGTGCATCTACTCTAAGGTTAGCGTGAGCTTAAATCAGTGTTTTTTGTCTTAACATTTCTCTTTCTCTCATCCACAGACAGGGTGCAGTATACTATTTATCATTCCACTCATTTACCATGAAATCCGATCCTTGTGCCGGGACAGTCAAGCTCGAACACATCAGCTCTGAGGTGGACTTTGTTTGCCTGAATAGAAAAACAGGACATTTTAGAAGTATTGACATGCTATTTGTGCATTTATCTTCTGTTTTAATATTTTGTCTTCAGCAACATAAACCTCACGTTTAGTCTGGCTGCATCATATCTCAAGGCATTGTTCAAACTGCCAGACTTTTTATTTATTTTTTTTAACATGAAAACCAAATTTTACAATGATCTGACCCTGGTTTTATTGTTTGGAAAACTCTTGGCAATATGGTGAATTGTACCTCTTTAACCACTGTCTGAACAAAAGGGTCAACAATTGGCAGCGTGGTCATTTCTAAAGGTTACCAAATCAATTTTTTTTTTCAAAGTTTTAGATTTGTTGCAGATCTCTCCCTCCAATGCATCCCAATTACGGATAACATCCTGGATTATTGGAATTAGTTTTTGTTTTATTTCTGGTTATTGCTGCCAGCACTTTTTTATTTTTAGTTTTTAAATTCCGGTTTTATTATTGTTGTTAGAGGGCAGGACCCTCTTGATCTTACCCTATTGAATGATTACTTGAACCGAGGACATATATTCATAGCATCATGTAGGTTTTTGGGGTAGTAATTTCAGTGTTAGATATGCACATTTGTCTCTTTTTTTGTAATTCACATATTTAATTCAGTGTATAATGGAATATTTAAATGTAACACTACAATTCAGCAAATGATTGTTTTGTATTTAAACCATTGGAACCTGTACAGTTATTGCCTGAATGTTTGAAATGTGAAGTATATTGTTCCAACATATATAGCTGTATATAGTCGTTAAAAAAATAGGCAAATAACATGTCTTTATTGAGTCAATCACCCAACCATGCGTTTGTGTTCGCACTCTCTCAACCAGTACCATATATGTTCATTATAATTGAGGAAAAATGAGTTTAATTTATAATCTTAATTGCTTTTCATGACATTAAACAGGAACAGGAAAAAGAAGAGCATGTGTATCGTTTCTTTTCTTTTTCTCGTAATCATTTTTAAAATCTAAAATGTTTATATTGTTTAAATGTGTAATATTTACAATCTCATATTGTGCAACATTACTTTTCCAAGAGACAAAGAAAGCAGCAACATTAGGTTGGGTTTATACAACCGAACCATTTATGAGCTAAATTAGTTATAAATTCATTAAATATCAAAGAATCCTAAAAATGTATTACAGTGTGCACAATAAAAATAAGCAGGGCAACTGTTTTCAACATCTGTAACACTAAGAAATGTTTCTTGAGCACCAAATCACCATTTAAGAATAATTTCTGAAGGATCATGTCACATTAAAAAGCCACAGTAATGATGCCGAAACATTCCATAAGGAACCATGCTTTGCAAGTGTTACATAGGACCTTAATTGCAGGTTTTGCATAAACCACTAAAAATATATCACCAGATGTACAAATGTGTAAAAAAAGAAAACTGATATAGCCAAATAAAGACATGCTTCGAAATAAATTGCTTTTACATATATTTTATAGGTGGTTTTTACATATAAACATGTACTTAATTCAACATGTGAAGTCAGCTAGTATTAACATGTTTTAACAAGTAACATTCAATGATACAGGAGTACACATAGCTACGAATTCCCAAAATACCATGCAAAAAAAAAAAAACTTTTGACAAATCTGCAACAGAAGCTGTATGGGCATCATTATGCCAACATTTAGAGCATAATACAAAAATTAATTGTTCATATAAAGAGGCACTTGAAATTCTTCCCCAATAAAGAATGGCGTAGAATAAGGAAACCGTGAGGTTTTTTTTTATAATTGTTCTAAAAATAGAACAGTACTCACACAACATCATGTAAACCTTACATAAAGTACTTCTGATAAAAAAAGTGCATCCATGATAAAAAAATTGCTACATTTGACTTTTTTATATACATACATGTGTAAAAGAAAATTAAGGTTCTTGTCATTTGATGAGGTAGAGCACTAATATATTTCTATGAATTTATTTTAAAAAAAATTTGAAAAAAATTTGATGGACTGCTTTATGAAAACATCTCTGTATAGCATGTGTCTTCGCAATGAAGGGCAAGAAAGAAATCTCATATTAGAGAAGTCTGAAATACATTTTGAAGTCTACAAAGCAAATTCTGCAGTTTAACGGCATCCAGGTTTAGTTTAGGGGCTCAATTTAACAACTATTCAAAGGCTTTAAAGCAACTGTATGTAGTTTTGTGTATTTCTGCTGCAATTTTCTAAATGTATCGCTCTGTATATACAGTGAGTAATGTAACCTGCGATTTTACATGGAATTTTGGGGCTGCTCACCACAGCCTACTTTAAAACAGAAGTTTAAAACAGGTTAAGACAACCGCTTTGTTAGAAATCAATGTACCATTAAAATAATTCTAAAGCTAAAACTTCAAGGTAAAAATAAAAATCCTGTTTATTATATACTTTTGTTATTTGAGTCAGCTGCCTCTTTAATATCAGAAAATCTCAAATGTTTGGCTAATTCAAGCACATATCATACATTATATCTCGCATGCACAAAGCAAAAATACAGTATTAAAAAATTACTGTATAAATGATTGGTTACAACATAGTTGCAATTGATTTGCTAATACTAACAGTAAAATTCAAACTTTAGATACAAATCATTCAGTTTTCCCCCACGTCTGCAAGACCTCATTTGTCAGAAAATTGGCCAGACACTACCCAAATAACATTTTAAAGGTAATAACATCCTTTTTTAAACATGATTTAAGATCTTGTTTAACATAACAAAGTTATCGAAGTTATATATATATCTCATACATATCTCATGTCTATAACAACACATCAACTCTTAATTTTAATAAGCTTCATGAAAAACTTTAATGGCTCAGGTTACATCCTTTTTTGGGTCACATTTTAGTTTGGGGATGGTCTGTGACTTTAACCTCAATAAAATCATAATTTGGCTTCTTATCAATAGTTAGTGAGCTAGTTATGTTTAGATAAGCGGTAGGATAAAGGAACATAAAAAATTATCATGCAGAATAAGGCATTTATAAGTACTAATAAAAGCCAATATGCTAGTAATATGCATGCTACCAAGCAACTAGTTAGTAAGAATTGGTCCCCAAACTAAAGTGTTAACCTTTTTTGTAATATATAAAAACAGGAAAACAATTAAACGAAAGCAGAACAGAATCGTATGAGACTGTTAGATTATAGATTATGCGCACTGATGCCACTTACTGTAAGAGGATCAATGCATTTTGATTTTTGAATCTGAGTAGTTAAAATTTTATGACCAACCAGTCTTTTTATAGTGCATTTCTGTAAACTTTCACAGTAATTGTTCATGTATTATACTGTATATTCAGTGCACAACAAGAAATAAGTAACACACTATTTACATGCGTTCCTTAAATTTTTAAATGGAACATTGAACAATATATATTTCTTAAAGAGATCAGCACGAAACATGCAGGAAAAAAATAGGCTAAACTGTGTGCACGATTTACTATTTCGTTCACTCGATTTGCTAAATCGCTTTGATTTCTAAATCGAGAGAACGAATTAGTACATTTTGTGCAACTTTTAGCACATCGAATAAGCGAATGGAGCATACGATCGAGCAAATAAAATGTTTGTAAATCGTGCTCAAAAAAAGTGTGAAAAGAGTGAATTCTTATTCAGTTAATGGAATTAATTACTTCAAATTATTCAAATGCACTTTAAAATATAAAATATTTGACTTTTTATCACATTATTCAATGTTGTAACAAAAAATAGGTTCCTTTAATGGGTACTGTGTTTAGTAAAAAATAGACATACACATTTGTGTATATAAGGTATCTGTGTGTGTGTGTCCATGTACAGTATATACATCCTATTAAGCATTTTTCTGGTCAATTTGAAAAGCTACATGTGCAGATAGTGTATTTACATGTATACAAAAGAGGTCCAATGTCTGTTTACTGTCCTGATAAAGCTTTGTGATCAGGAAATCTTCTTTTTGTTACTCGGAAAAAGTCTGAAAGAGAAAAAAAAACTTTTTAGAATAAAAATATCATTCAATCATTTAATATAAAAACATAGTGCCTATAACTAATATTTTTTTCACAAAGTCCGGATCACATTAGTCTGGCCTTAACTAAGTGACCCTGAAAATGAAATGTGACATCTGTCTTACCTGTGATGCTTGCTTGTCTGCGTTTGACCCCAAGCAATGTAGCCATTTTCTTCTCTGGTTTGGTTCCCCTCAGAGTTCCTCTGGCTCGCAGCTCCAGATATTTCTCTGTGGCCATAGCTGGAGATGAACAAGCTTCCATAGTTTGCTTTGCCACACCGTGCCTGAACACACAGCTATGGTAAAACACTGGCACCTCCTGGCACCGCAGCTCCTCCCACTCGATGCACCCGGGGACTGGTCGGTCCATCTGAAAGTCAAAGTTCCAGCGCTGTTTGGCGATCTCCACATTCATGCAGAATAGCCTCTGGAAGTCCTGCTGTAACTGCTGGTGGTCCACTGGGCCAAACAGGTTCCGCCGAACCACTGCCGCCTGAGGCTTAATGTCCTCCTCCTGCCCTTCCAGCAGCCCAAAATAACACGCATCTGTTGTCATAGACATGTTCCTGGGACAAAGAAAAGAAATGCAGAAGGTATTGGTATTAGAGCACATTTTATTACAGTAAAAAAATCATGTCTTTTAATCAACCGGTATTTGGCGATTTTTAGTAGATGTTCTTCCTAGAAGTTGGTTCTCCTTAAGTTCACACAGTTGTCCAGGAAGAGCAAGCAAAAGTGCAGTGTATACATACTGTACATAACATAATTTTGTTGCAGGAAAAAAATTCACCATTCTGAATAAAACAGGATACTTTTAAAAATATGGATTTGAAATTATTGGTAACTGAATATAATTACAAATAATTTGTTTGTTATTTACTTTTCTGGCAACAAATAGTGTGATTTCATGAATTTATAAACATAATACAAAAATTAATTGTTCATATAAAGAGGCACTTGAAATTCTTCCCCAATAAAGAATGGCGTGGAATAAGGAAACCGTGAGGTTATAAAATATATTAATCAAGCCTGACTTTGCAAGATAAAGATAAATCAACTTAAATAAATAAATTATAATTTATTTTTGTTCAAAGATTTTGCCAAACTACATTTCTTATTTCAGAAATACCTTTACTTTTTAAATGTTAAGTTTTTTTTCTATGTTTTTCAAATAATTTAAATTTTTTTACTCTTAAAATACAAAGGGTGTTTAAATATTTATTCATTTCCCTAGATGAATTTGATACTGTAAAATAAAAATAAAAAACAGATTTAACTGCTAGTTTTGCTCACAAAATACGCCACATTATTTACATATTATCAACTTAAAAGTTATTCACATATTACCAACTCTTTTTGTTCCCCATTGTGATCAAGATTTCTTTAGTTCAGTATACCCCAAGAAATATAATTTCAGAAATTAAAGTAAAAGCTGTATGTATGAATTAAACTTTTAATATATTTATCAACTATATATTTCATAATATATATTTTCTTTATATATATATATATATGAGACCTAATTTGCTATATTTTGTACTGCTGAAGAGAGAAATCTGTGAGCGAGGCTTGTTTACGTCGAGAAAGTAGGCGCGGCACGCCTATCGAATTACTAGTACACACTACTACACGCTAACTACACACTTCACAAACGCGCGCACGAGAGAATAGAAGCCATGAGGTATGACACCTCCTGTTCTATTAGACTCCGTGACTCAATTACCTTTATAAAACAAAAGACATGCATCTCTATAATATTGACAGACTGTTAGTCTCTTTGTTAAAGAGATAGGTTAGATAGCTAGAACCCCATTACTTTTGCAGTGAAGAGTACAGTCATGCAGAAACTGTCCATGGATGTCAAAAATAACGGAAAAACAATAAACTCACTTTTTGAGGGAGACTCAGCTCTAGATGAGGGAGATCAAATCCACTAACGTTACTAATGCACTTATATAATCGAATAATAAGAGAAGCGAAACGACCTGTGCTACAAACACAAGAGCAGCGAAGTATTAATAAACTCCTCTGCAGAAACGTTGTTTGTTTTGATGGCAGGACTGCCCATTGTCACGTGACCTGCGAAGCACTACTCTACTCAATGTTTAAATTGTAACAAGTCAAACAACATTGTTTTTTCTTCTTACTACTGCTAAAAATGCAAAATGAGCGTAACGTTACCTTTTCCACGTCTAAACGCTGCACAGAGGTTTCTGTGGAAAGTAGGTCAAATCCCCCCAGAACCCCCGCGCGTGACACACATATTCAGTGTTTTGCTCTAGTCACGATCGGCTCGGGCGCGCCCCCAAGAACTACAGTCACGTTAATGTTCAACGTGACAGGGAGGAGCCACACACTGCTTTTGATTTTCTCCAGGTTCTGAATAAGTAATTATAATTGACAGCAGTCATAGAAGCCAACACAGTTAGTATCGTGTTATTGTCTCTATAACTAGTAACAAGCAGTGTTGTTACTATCCTACAAACATTTCCAGTTTGACAGTAACCATTTGTGAAATCAAGCAGCTTTTGCAGAAGAACTATAAATGCAATTAATCTACTTTTCTACTTTTTTTTTATCGACTTGTTTGACTGTAGATAAACTACTTTATAATACTGCTTTGTGAGTAGTCTACTAACTTGAGAAAGTACAGTTTCAAACCACGTTAATAGAAAAAAAAAAACAATGGACAAAACATGTATGAACATATACGTATGTTATATACAAGTAAACATGAGTTAAAGGTATGCTACTTCAAATAAATGTAAGTATAATTTTTGGCATTTGCAAGGACAGTATTGCACAATTTATTGCACAGTGGGGGCTTTTTAACTACTTATGAGGTAGGCTATATGGCCTGAGGAAAGAACTTTTCTTGTGCCTGGCTGTTCTTGTGCTCAGTCAGTACTCTGCATTAGTAAGCTGGCAACAACAGTTCAAGGAAATGACCTGGATGTGAGGGGTCCAAAGTGATTTTCCCAGCCCTTTCCCAGAGTGTTTTTGATGTCGATTTAAAGTCTCATGTGTGACCAGCAGATGTCCTAAGTGTGCTGTGTTTGATTCTGTTCAAACAGTAAATTATTCTGCAAATTAACTGGTCATTTTAAAACATCTTTTATTTCTCCTATTATCATACAAATTTCTTTCTCAGGTAACAGCACAGCAAAAGTGGGCAAATATATATCTAAGGCAATTAATTGGCTTAAATACCAGCAGAACAACCCCAGATAAAGTGTTACATGTTACATTAAATGCAACATTGGTCCTACCCCTGCTCTAAACCCATTTTTGTGGTTCTGGCTAAATTAGTGATGTTCTTCCTGTGTTAAAAACAAACAAATAAACAAACAAAAAAGACAAGATGCCCCTTACCTAACCATAAAACAATAAACCTGTTCATTATTAAAGTTGGTTTGCTGATCGCCCTGATCATTATTTTTTTCCAGGAGGTCTCCCATCCAGGTACTGACCAGGCTCAATCCTGCTTAACTTTCATGGGCAACCAGGCTTGGGCTGCAGGGTGATATGGCTGTGGCAACATAACAGGGTTGAACAGAAGTACAAAGACAAAGCTTTCTGGGCTTTATTTAAGTACAATATTGTAGAAGACACATAATGCCACATTGCAGAATACACTGATTTCACACCTACTGTGTGAAGGGAACTGTACTGAAATATTCAGTATTATCTGTTGTGTCACACAGCAGCATCAAATATACTACGTGTACTGTTTTGTACTGAAATTTAAAGCTGCATGAGGAGTAATGCTTTTAAATAACTGAAAATACCTTTTTTTTTCTATATATCAATTCCTATGCAACCACTGTAAAATGAACAGCATTTTTTAGCTGTTGGATTTCTTTATAAATTTGGCTTCTTTATAAATGGTCAGGTTGTGTAAAACACATCTGCTTTTACATCTGAAATATTGGTTTATTTTCAAATAGTGTTAACACACCTCTTATTATTTCAGTCCAGGTTCAGTCACATTCCCTAACATGTTGGAACAGAAAACTCATAATGATGGCAGAGACAAAATCAGGTGTTTCCAGTTTTAGCTGACAGCTCGGAGGTCCATACTGACATCTTGCTGAGGGGAATAATGTTTTACAATCACAAAATCTTATCTCTGGTGCATCTGGTCTTTTTTATAGTGCTGGTTTTGCAGTGTACATAATGCAGCCAACATAACTACAGATCATCAGCTTTTATAGAAATCCATTATAGATATCCATTCCTTCCATCCGTCCTTCCCTCTGTCCCTCCCTCTCTTGCTCATTCTCACAAGGCTTCATATGTCTTTGTTTTTTGCCTTCTCTTTCCTGATCATTCATTTTGTGTTATGTCTTGAGTTTGGTGCCAGCTTCTGAACACATGGCATGTGATTATACGGTCCTCATAATTCCTCTCCAGAACAGCCTTTACAGCCCTGACGCACTGCACTGCTTCCACTGGGTAAGAGATTGTGTACTTTGTGTAATTTGGAGGAAAAAAAATATTCCTCCTTTTGTCATTTACTGTAATAATCAACTGAGATTTTGTATGCACAAGAACTACAGCTAGTGTGCTCCACACTGATCTCACTGACATTATCAAGTCCATTTGGAGTGACATAAAGAAACTGTGGCAACATCTCCAAGACCTAACGAAACCTACCTGCAAACCTGCAGTACTGTGATAAGTTATAGAGTAAAGATTTTATAATCTAATAAAGAATAATGTTATTTATTAATTAACTCCTATTAACTAAAGTATATCTACAATTGGTGTGACCAACCTTTGAATGTAAAACAAGCTTTTCTGTCCTATATATACGCCTATCTATAATATTTCAGGTAGGTTTCTTTAAGTATGTTTTTCCAAATCTCTATTTTTTTACTGTTTCTTCATGTCATTCCAGATAAACTGATGTTGTAAACAGTGATGTACCTGTCAGACAATGATAACCAAGGCATTTTGGGTGGCTGATCTGAATAGCATAGTAAATGAGACACAAATAAGCTTTTTTCACTTAACATAATCTATTATTTACAGAATATTTGTTTTACACAATAGTTAGGGTGGAGCGACACTTTTGCTGATCGTCCAAAAGGGTTATTGACAAATGCCATTCATCTCAAAATTTTTATTGTGTTAAAGGGTTTTTAATGTTTATGATAAAATAATGTTTCTTTTAGCTAAAGAGACGCAGAGATCTGGAAAGACAAAAAGACGTTCTGTGGGCTGGACTGCAGGTTGTGGAACAAACACAGCTGTGTTACCAGAATCGCCTAAAGCTGAATTTACAAAGGCAAGTTAGCTTCAGCACAGGAGATTTGGATGGAGAGGTATGTACAGTACCTTTACAATACACACTTGAGTAATGCTGCTCTCATATAAAAAGCAAGTGTATAAAACTGAAGTATAAGAAGGCCAGTTGCTGCAGACTTCAATTCAATAACTGTACATTTTAACTTTATTCATCTCTCTATGAGCTGATTATCCTAATCAAGGTTGTTAAGCTACAAATTTGCAGTTCTGGCTACAGTGCTACACTGGCCTACAACCAATGCTAAAACAAGCTACTGTACTAACCCTTAACCTATTTAAAAAAGCTTTACCTTAAGCTATATTTTAAAAAAACAAACTTTATTTATATACCACTATTGGCTAAAAATTAAGAAAAATATATAATGGTGTTATCAGAGAGGGCTTTTATCTCTTTGTCAGAAATAAAGTATCAAAATAATTTCCCTGCATGAAACCAGTCTGAAGTTATATTTGACTCAAAATGGTAAAATTCTGTCATCAATTACTCACCCTCAAGTTGCAGCAAACCCTTACAAATTTCTTTCTTCTGCTGAACACTAAAGAAGTAATTCTGAAGAATGTTTTGCAAACCAAAAAAAGAGCAGGATTAGGTAAACTTGACTTCCATAGTATGAAAAATAATGAAAGTCAGTGCCTACAATCAACTATTTGGTTACCAGCATAATACATCTTCTACTACTGGTACTTATTGATAAGAGTTTTCATTTTTGGATGACCTATGCCTTTTGATGTTGAAGTAAGCTTGGTCGTGTGTTCGATTAAGGTTAAAGTCCTAAAGTCCACAGTTGGTCAACACCTTGTACTTTTGTAACTTGTAATTTCTTTTACATTTAAGTCCTAAGTTTGTAAATTGCCTGTACATTACAGAACAGGTGGTCCTGCGCTATGCGGTCTTGTATGCAGCGTGTGAACGGGAGTTTGGGTACTCTGATGAGTGACCCTTGTGTCTGGAACAATCTGGCACCAGAGGAGAGTGGAGGATCGGACTGGGAGCTCCGGTGGAACAATGCCACATTGGTCAAGGTGAAGATCAGTAATAAAAATAGTAGTATTCTTAATGGAGTTTTTTTTTCTGTTGTGCAGTTTACATAATAAGAATTGGATTTATATACAGGAAGTGAATCAGCAGAATCAACAGATTTCCATGTTGGAGCTTGAGAAGGCACAACTTCTTCAGCAGCGTGTTTTACAACACACCTGATTGATGACATCCGCACCTTTTTCAACTTTAATTAAAAAAGCTTTCTGGCAAATCATGCAGCGACCTGTAAATAGTTAAAGCTGCTTTGCAAAGACTGAATGTTAAAATTAATTTGAACTCTGGTATACACTCCACACTAATTTATATATATATATATATATATATATATATATATATATATATATATATTTATATAAAAAAGACAAAATCTGAAAGCAAAGAGTCTTGAGACCTTGCTTCATACCAGAAGTATCCTGCTTTTTTCTGCTGTCAGTTTCCTCTTTAATATGAGAGGCATTGTTTGCCGGGGACAGCAACAGTAACTAAGGAGAGAGGGCCTTTGTGAACTGTCAACTACAGGGAACTGTATATATTAATGACTGCACAAAATAAAGAGATTATATATTTCTTTTTGAATATTTCTTTTAAATCCAGACTGAAATCAATAATTGTGTATTTAAAACATACTGGCCCAGTTTCACAAACAGGGCTTAGCTTAAGCCATGACTAGGCATTAGTTAAATTAAGATATTTAAGCAACTTTTACAAAACTAAGAAAATATTACAGGTGTGCATCTTAACACAGAACAATAACACTGAAATGTTTTAAGATATGTCAGAGCAAGATATTTTCATCTGAGACAGCTAAAACATGCAATTTAGTCTGGGACTAGCTTAAGCCTTGTCTGTGAAACTGGGGGACTATGTTTATTCAAAAGCTACAGAAATGAATAATGTTGATATACGCACCTAAAAAATATAACATTTATATACAGGTTTTAATAGGTAAAATGCACTTTATTACTGTCATTTCAAATGTAATGCTGTTTCAGTGGTAATGCATTTGTACAAAATTCTAAAACCACAAGTCCATTCTAACCCCACTTTTAAGCCAATGAAAACTCTGTTCAGTTTTCACCAATTGGGCATATAGCATAACATACAGCAAGAAACATAATCTATATTATTTAATAGATGCATTGCATAGGTGATTCTAATAAGGCACTTGTTTATTTTAGATTTATCTGTTTTCTTTATTAGTGACACTTTATAAATTTGTGCTTTTGAAATTATTTTTAAGAAAAAGGGCTGCACAAATTGGGAAACATTTATTTTGCCAGATTTATATAACATTTTTTATTTGATTTATTGAGGTCAATACTGCCATATTGCGATTCGCAATATTCAAAGTCAACTTGAATGGTTATCAAGGAAAATGAACACACATATTACTGCTAATGCTGAAACATGTAAGTGTAAAACTAGAAAATATTTGGAAACAATAAACAAAAATAAGATATTTAAACAAAAAGACATTTATGCAGGATATAACACATACTCTGTATAAACACTTTTGAAAATAAACCGAATTTATGGTGGTTCACTCAAACTACTAAATCTTTTTTTATGACCAACTGGTACTTCCAAATCCTCTTTCTTAAAGCTGTAATTATTACATCAGAGATTCTTTGACAAAAAAACAAGCATGTCCACTTTGTCTGGTTTCAGACAGGAGCGATGATTCGATACAACATTACCACAAGAGCTAAAAGCTCTCTCTGATGCAGAGCTTATTGCTTGTGTGCCCAGATATTTCTGTGCTAGTTTGCATAGCCTAGGGAAGTTTACTTTGTGAAATCTCCACCATTTCAGTGGATCTTCTCCATGGTCTACATTTGGCATGTAAATGTAAGCACTGAGTTCAGCAGCCACTGCTTCTCTAAACTGTGCCATAGGATCAAATGTGGTTGACAACGATGCTATTGGTGCGGTGTACACGTTTTTCTGGAAGAAACTGGCCAGAGTTTTCTTCTTGGCTTTAGCAGCTGGTGGACTTTCTGCATCCAGATTATCATTCTCCATCACTGCAATGCTTGGGGCTATAGTCTGCTTTTGGTGAATTTCCTGAAAAAAAATTAAAAAAATGCAAGTTTTAGAAAGTTGTTACATGGAATTCTCACCAGTTAAGTAAACTCTGTGGTTTTATTTACCATCAGCTCAGAGATGACTCGTTCCTTCAAGGTCTCAGTCACTTCTGCAGGGATGTATTGTGTCCGGAACCTTGGGTCTAGGAAAGTGGTCAAGTTTAGCAAGTCCTCTGTGCCTTCGTATTTGTTGTTGAGATAGCTAAGAATGTTTGATTTCAGTGATTTGGTCAGGTCCGTGTCCACTTCATCTTTAACCAGCACTGAGCTGTTCAGAATATGCAGAGCAGGCTTCACGCAAGATATGCTTACATTACTTTCACCTGATAAGGCATCTGTAAAGTCCTTGAGTGGGCTTAGTGCCTTATTTACAGATTCCAAGACCTCCAGGTCCTGCCACGAAAGGAGTAAGTGTTGCACTTTGGGGTCTGTGGAGAGAACCTTGGACAATGCATTTTGCTGTTCCAGGACTCTTGCTATCATTTTCTGAGTGGAACCCCATCGTGTTGAGCAGTCCGTCACCATGGCATGCTCTGGGAGGTTGAGTTGTCTCTGTGCTTCTCTCAAGGCCACTCTTTTCTTCCAACTATGGGAGAAGTGGCTCACAATCTTCCTGCACATCCCAGTAGCCCTGTTAATGCATTGTGCATGATCTTTTAGAGTATTTTCTGTGAATGATAAAAAGGTGGAAAAAAGTCAAAAACATTTAATGTGTCCAATTCCATATTACAGTTTTTTTATATTCTTACACACCAAAATGAAAAAACAACAAATAGTGAAACCTCAGCACAATTTATAAGCACAACACCTTTCCTACATTAGACACACAAATCTGTGAAAGGAGAAGATGAACTAATGCAACCTTTCCTTTTACCCTTCTGCATGGCAGTGGAAGGTTCATTACCTCCGGGCTCTGAACCTATGTTATACCCCTCATTCAAGCTATAGAGGACCTATTAGTTCAATGTTTGCTGTAGACTAACAACAAAAGATGAAATCAATTTTACTTACCTATGGCCAAATGAAGTCTATGCCCAAAACACTGGATTCTAGTCCACTGATTAAGCTCCACTGCTTTGACGAGACTGGTGTCGTTGCCTGTAGTAATGGCGACCTGATGAGCCTCACAGAGGTCCCACGCAGCCAGTGCCTCTCTCAAACCCAAGGCTATGTTCTCTCCGGTGTGGTCGTTGGGGAAATAAGATGTTTGCAGGCAGCGACTTTTCAGTTCAAACTCCTCGTCGACAAAGTGCACAGTCAAGCTAATGTATGGGTCACTTGTCCTGTTGGACCACAGCTCCATAGTGGTTGAAAAGAACGCCACCTTAGCCATTTCCTTTTGAACTTCGTCACGACGCGAATTATAAAGCGTAGGGATCGCTACGTGAGAGAAATAGTGTCGCGAGGGCAGCTGATACCTCTTGTCTAGTGTGTGGATCATTTTCTGAAATCCAACTTTACTAACAGTGTGTATGGGCATCATGTCTTTTGCCATCCAGTGCGTTATGGAGTCTGTGATTTCTTTATATCTAGGCGAAGACCTATCATATGGCTTGAGACTCGCAAACATTTCCGTAAATACTTTTTGATTTTGATTCTTAGTCTCTTTGCTAATCTGGGTTTTCTCCGTCATGCATTCATCATATTTTTCTCTGTGCTGTTTCAGGTGCTGATATAAATTTGTCGTATTGCCACGTGACGTGGCGACTTTCGTTTTGCAAATGTTGCACAGTACCTCTCTCTGCTCAGTGTCGGTAACCTTAAAGCCAAAATATCTCCATACAACAGAGGTAGAGTGTTTTTTGGCTACCAGTTCAATGTCCATTTTCTCCGCATCCATCTTGGCCCGCATAGTGGATGGTCTTCTTCTTGTTCTACTGATGTTTTATGGCGGTTTTGGCAAACCAACGTGAAATGGTGCATTACCGCCACCCACTGATAGGGAGTGTGGAGTGTACATGGATTTACAAGAGAAGAAACGATAGGGAGAGAAAAATAAATAAATAAATACATACATACTTATAATAATTTAAACCTAGACCTCATATTCTTGCCATGTCTTTTTTTTTTTTTTTTTTTTTTAAATAAAACGATTCCTCAATTATTGTAGGCTGTTGTATATTCCCTAATAAGATCTTAAGAGATACTTTATTCAATCCCAATGATGCTAATTTTTGTTCAAGTTGGTACCTTTTTCTATCATATGTTTCACATTCTGTTAGAATATGCTTAATTGTATCGCTGAATAAATAAATAAAAAATAAATAAATAAAAGAAATAATAATTATAACATCCTGCCTATAAAACTGATTTAGAAGTATTTCGTTAATGCATTATACATTTTATAATTTTCCAATACATTATTCTGTGCAGTGTCTGTTTTTTTGCAACATCGTGCAGTCGGGATTGCGATACGATTGCAGCACTAGAAATGTTTTTTATTTTTTTTAATATTCTTATTACTGTTGTTGTTTTTTTTATTTAAAACCAAAATAGAATTGCATCAGTCTGGACCACAGACAGTCCAGCAGAGAGCAGCAGCATATCGTAGAAGTAAATTAACCCTAGCTATAGGCAGAGCAGGCAGTTTCCTAGTTCCTTGGGCTTTTAGGAGGGGCCTCCACAACCGTAGCATCACCTGTAAGCCAGTCCACGTACAGCAAAATACCAGCCTCGTTGCTCATTGGATATGTTTAATTGTCACCCAAAAAAGCACATCTCATCATGCAGGTATTTATATTATATTATATTATATTATATTATATTATATTATATTATATTATATTATATTATATTATATTATATTATATTATATACATTTATTAATTTTTTTATTTTTATCAAAAAAAGTACTCAAATTTGTCTGATGTTGTACAGTTTAGGCTAAATACAATACTTAGACTAAAATAATAATGATTATGTTTATTAATCACAGCAAAAGCATATTTATTATTTATTAATAATATGACAATATTATCATTGGTTAAATGGAAAGGAGAAATTCTGCCCATAACCAAAAAACAAACAAACTGATGTTCATTTACTTAAGTAGTATTCAGGAACTTAAATAAATTACTGAAAAAAATTACTGAATTTTTTTTATCACATATATTATAATAATAACATCCTCAACAAACAAAAAATAGATTACCTTAGAAAAAGTTTGATTTCTATGTACATACAGTACCGGTCAAAAATGTACACATTACAGTTTTTAATGTTTTTAATGTTTTCGTTATAACAGCTTGCTAACTGACTCGTAATGCATTATTACAGTATTAAAAGTATTAGTATTTATCTTAAAATGGACAATTGCAAACTGTATATTTTCAGGAATCCTGCTTCAGGTCTACAGGAGGTAAATGTTCTCGTTCCCAACCCCTGTTTTTAGCCTTTCCGGTTGAAGTGTGGTTGTTACCTCTGTCACTGTTAAATAAAATGCCTGTATTTGATGCCACCTGCCTCCTCAATTCTGATGCATCTCTGATCAATCCTTTGCCTTGTGATCTTTTCTGCTCTATGTTCAGAAATTGCAAAAGCTTGTTCCCCATTCCTCTCTGTCTCTCTCTCTCCCTCTTAATTAAATTTGTAAATTTTATTGGCATGACTTGTGCAGTACTGTATTGATTAAAAAATGTATCATTACATAAACAAAAACAAATATATATTCTAAGAATCTATAGTTTGCCTCGACCCAAATTCCACTCCACAATATGTGTTTGATCATGCTCATCTAACAAGAAGGCTTAATTATTATAGAGGAGAGATAAGTCAATAGTTATGTTGACTGAAGACCATTTGGGATGACTACATC
>JAUCNO010001091.1:704752-721662 GCA_032353835.1 Enteromius viviparus
TTAATTGTGAACAAATTAACCATTAATTAATGCTTAACTAATGCTTTATTTTGGACCCCTATTCTGAAGTGTTACCAATATTATTATAGGCCTACTATAAGTTTTCCAAATCTATATGAATCCACCATGAATACAAAAGAATACATTTATTTCAAAGCAGATTTTTTTTTAAGATTTTCTCGCCAAAATGCATGTGAAATGTTTAAATGAGCTACTGTACACAGATATTTATCCATAGTTCACTGTAGCTTTACTGTAGCCACCAATCATTAAATACATGTACGTTAATATCACTGTGGGGGGTGTTTGTGCATTTAAGGTCAGCAGGTTCTTGGTTTGGTGGAGAATCAGAGTGATTGGTACCTGGGGAACCTGTGGAAGAACCATCGGCCATGGCCAGCGCTGGGCAGAGGCTTTAACACCGGTACGCCAGTCAGGTTTCTAGTTATCTGACCTTCATGAAGGGGAAGACCAGTTTTACAAAATATACTAAAATTCCTGGGGAGTTGAATCATGTTTTTGTAATTTTAAATGAGGCACTATGTTATAAGTGTGAAGTAGTGTAATGGCCAACAAATGATATTGTGTGTGTTGAAGGTGTGATTCTGCTGTTGTTGGATCGTTTGAGAAAGCTAAAGTGGGAGCAGATGTGGCGGCTGACCGCAGAGAGAGAGCTAATGAGCATGCTATCTACATCACTCGCTGATCAGGTAAACCATACATGCTCAGTTTTAATCTGCCCTGCTGTCTACTTAGATATGAATAATTTAAACAAAAATCTAAATTCTGTCATTAATTACTCACCCTCATTTTGTTCCAAACCTGTAAGACCTTTGTTCATATTCAGAAAACATTTAGAACACAAATCAAGATATTTTTGATGTCACATGGACTACTGATGATTTCTTAGAGCCCCCTGACCCTTCATTAGGGATGTTTCCATGATCAAGGCACAGAAATGTAGCAGAACATCGGTAAAATAGCCCGCAATTTTTCAAAGTATTGAGAATACTTTCTTGTGCTTAAAGAAAAATATAACAACATAATTTTTTCAACCTTTCTTCTCCCAGTTGTTACCGTCTTCCACCATTTTGGAGAGTATCCACTGAACATAATCAATATTATCAGAATTTTTTACGTTCAGTAGAAAGTAGAAAGTAGAAAGAATTTTTTACGTTCACAAAAAGTATTCTTGTAGCTTCATAAAGTTACAAATGAGAATTTTTGACCCCTGATGTCACATTATTATGTACACTATTTTATAAATCTCTGTTCATTTAGAAACTTTGTGCCTTCAGGACATATTCAATGCTGTGATCAAGCAGAACCCGTTCCTGGTGCACCAACTGCCCTGCTTTTGGAATGTTCAGCTGTCGGATCACACCCGCTCCGAAAAGTGCTACAAAGATGTGTCTGACCTCAAGGTGACATCACTGAAGAGCTGATACAAACAAAAATATTATAAAAAATAACAAACAATAAATATTAATATCTTACTACTACATCAAGAAACACAAGCAGTTCGGTTTGAGACAGAGGTCAAGCATGGTCTACATTTGTGAACCTCTGCATCATATTGTGCAGGTGATTCACTGGAACTCTCCGAAGAAACTGCGTGTGAAGAACAAACACGTGGAGTTCTTCAGGAACCTCTATCTGACATTTCTGGAGTATGATGGAAACCTGCTGAGACGAGAGCTCTTTGGCTGTCCCAGCGAAACAGACCACAACTCAGAGAATGTGAGTTTCACCTCACTGTTGCCAACTGCTGCTTTTATTGTTGCAGGGGTCTGCAATGATTCCTTTGTTCAGGCAGCATGACGGAATAACACTTGTTTTCTTAACATCCCTGCAGCTCCAAAAGACGCTGTCTGAGCTGGATGAAGATGACCCATGTTATGAGTTTCGTCGGGAGCGCTTCACAGTCCACCGCACACATGTCTATTTCCTGCACTATGAGTACGAACCAGCCTTAGATAACACTGACGTGACACTGGTGGCCCAGCTGTCTATGGACAGGTAAAAAATAAAAAGCTTGCATTTACTTGTTAAAGACATCAATAGAACACAGAATCACCTCACCAACAGATATTTAATGCATGATGCTAACAATAGACATAGAGAATTTTTTGGTTTGTTTATACAAGTTAGGCTCAATCGACAGCATATATGGCATGATGTTGATGTAATAAAAAAATTATTTCAATTTGTCCCTTGTTTAAAGAAAACTGGGTAACACTTTATTTTAAGGTGTTCATAATATTAATTACCTAGTATGAACTTAGTAGTTGCCATTGTACTCACATAAAACAAAATGTACTTATGATGTTATTAAGTTATGGAACAGTTTGTACTAGGGCTGGGCGATATATGTCGAACAATATATAATGCGCATCTCATCAGAAATGCCGTAGGTTGTTTGATTAGCGCTAAATCTTTGTCAGCTGTTTTTAAATGCAGCGCCAGTTTATTAACATACATCACTGACAAGCTACGCGTTAGTTTCGCGGGTGATTCAATGGTGCAGCTTCTCAGTGATCTCTGTGTATAAGCTACCGTTCTAAAACCGTTTAAAAACAGCTGGCGAAGATTTACCGCAAATCAAAGAACCGGCTTTACTGATAAGATGCGCATAACAAATCTTTCGATATATATCGCTCCCAGCCCTAGTTTGTACTTAAAGTTTTTAATTATGTAGAAATAATAGGCTGCTACTGGCCGAGTCTGTTACACAGCTACTTATGTAACCAAAAGTTTGTCACAAATGTTTTGCAGACTTTCAACAACGTCATTATAAATTCAAGTACACAGGCATAAGCTACTTAAAATAAAGCGTATCAAGACTTTATCTTGCTGGAACTTAGTTTGAATTAACCCATTAGTACGCAGCATAAATACATGTAATGCCTTTCTAACTGCATTCGAATCACAGAATATCATGCAGACATGGGCTACTTAAAAAAAAGAAAAGAAAACAACAGACTCGGTCTGTTACATATGTGTAACAGTAGCTGACTGTTACATCTACATAATTACAAACTGTAATTACAGGCTGTTCCATAACTTAGTTACATAAGTAAATTTCATTTCCTTTAAGTACAATGGCTACTACTAAGTACCTAATTAGGTAATTACTTTGTATTATATTACCATAAAATAAAGTGTTACCAAAAATGTATATATTTTCAAGCAGAAATGTGTAATATAATTTTTTTATGATGATTATTAAGCTAAAAATACATCTGAATTTTACAACTACCTTACTATTAATAAGCAGGTGTTTAGGTTTAGGTTCATCCATCTTTATTAGGTGTTTGTTGAGGCTAAAGTCATAGTTAATGCTTGTTACATACAGCAAAGCTTACCTGTGCAGATCGGTGCTTTTTAGACTAATTCACACTACACTGACAGACACAGACAAATGCAGACAATTACCAGATTTTACCAGTCATTTTTGAAACATTCCATGATCTGTGGCAAAAACAAAACATGCTCATTCAGTAAAAAAAACACTGACTGATGACAACCGTATTTTCTGATTTTCGTGCCTTCGAAAATCTCAAAATGTAAGCTCTAATAATATTTACACCAGGTCACTGTTGTGCTGTCAGTAACTTATCGAATAATCCTTGAGTAGAGGTCACCTTTACACTGAGTCTGACATTTTCATTAAAATTTTTACAATTTCAAACTCAGTAAGCAAGGAACTTAAGGTTTCAGCCGGGTCCTTGATGACATTCTGTCTTTTAATAGCATTATAAATTCATAAACGTATTATAGGTTGTGTATTTTCTCACATGACAGCTATAAATGTCAATGTATGTGTTTTTATGGTGGATGTTTTTTGAAGATTTTAAAGGTCCTTAATGACACATGTCACTTTAGGTACTTCATATGGCCCAAAATGGTAAATCCTCTTAAGTCCTACAGTTTTGTTAATGTGAAGAAAATTTAATATTATTTAAACTAAATAAACATGCAACTGTAACAGTGGCTGTTACTGTTGTAAATGAACACTGATATTAGTTTGCTGCTAAATGAACCACACTGTATCCAATAATCTACTTCTGATCATACTCAGTGGCATTCACGCTTTGGGCTTAACTCATTTGAAATAAGCTGCTTTGTCACCATTAATCATACTGATGACATTAACTGGCAAATTGCTTCTGGAAATAAACCTGATTCAAATATAAAGCTTTACAGCTTTTGTGATCGGTTCAATGAGCGCTGGCTGTTTAGTCAGGCATGTGTGGGCTACTCCAGAATCCCAGATAACCTGCACACATGTCAGTGCCAGTGACAGAGGGTTATTGTCCCTGTCAACACTGTGGGATACAATTCATTGTCATGTTTGAGGACATAACCTCTTTGACAGCCAAGTTATGGCACTCAAGGGATTTAAGGTTGTCAGAGTAGATGCAACATCTATTTTGACTTGAATGAAAGTGTGGCTCTGAGGGAAAGAATTATAGTATGTCAAATTACTGTTTATATTTATTTAAAATCTTCAGCGTTTTCACAGTTTTGCGGTCAGGTGCATGTATTTATTCCCACCGCTTTTTTAAACTTTAAGTCACATCTCAAATAACAAGAGATCAACTTATAATCATGCATATTATATTAATTTGCCCGTCTATTAGATGGCCTAGGTATGCAGTACATTTTCAGATTGTATGTACAGTGCAACCCTTCTCTCAGAAAACTTTGTAGTTGCAAATGTTTTTGTACTTGCATGTTTTTTGGGGGTTTTTTTTGCCTTGGAACAACGCAAAAAAATTAAATTAAAAATAAAATAAAATAAAATTCAAATCTGACACAATTTCAAAAATGCACTGGACAAAATTATTGGCACCCTTAACTTAATATTTGGTAGAATCACCTTTCATTCAGATTTGATGGATGCCTTTTCCGAACTGCTGTTTTGAGATCTCTCTACAGGTGTTGGGATTCAGGTCTGGACTGCTGGATTATGGATTGCTAACCATTTAAGAAGTTTCCAGACCTTTTTTCTAACCATTTCTGAGTGCTTCTTGAAGTATGTTTCAGGTCATTGTCCTGCTAGGAGGCCCCAGACCTCTGGTGGGTTTCTGACACTGGCCACTACTTGGCACCCAAAAATTCTTTGTTCCCAAAAGTTGCAAGGGTGCCGATATTTTTGGCCATGACTGTGTGTGTATATATATGTATACACACACACACACAGATTAAATTGCCACACAAGGTTAATATGTTCCATCATAATGAACCACACTCTAAAATTTCATAGAATTTGCATTATGAAGTACAGTACTAAAACACTAATAAGCATATAGCAGTGACATGGTGAAAAATTTGAGAATAATATTTAGTATAAGTTACAGTGCAGCACCAGTGCTTTTGTCATTGAGGCAGAAGGATATAAACCAAATATGTGGGACTTCAGATCTACCTTATAAAATGTTATATATTTTTGGTCAGTTACTGGAGAGTTTCTTTGTTTCAGACTTCAGATGCTAGAGGCCATCTGTAAACACTGGGAGGGGCCCATCAGCCTGGCCCTCTACCTTTCAGATGCTGAGGCCCAGCAGTTCCTGCGATACGCTCAGGGCTCTGAGGTCTTGATGAGCAGGAGCAATGTGGGATACCACATAGTCTATAAAGAAGGCCAGTTCTACCCTGTTAACCTGCTGCGTAATGTTGCTATGGGGCAGGTCAACACACCCTACATGTTTCTGTCGGATATCGACTTTTTGCCCATGTATGGACTCTATGAGTACCTCAGGTGAGACAAAACCTAAATTTAGAATGGCAAAATTATGTTGGTCAATATTGTATTGTTAATGATTGTTGTTAACCTCGTAATTTGTAAAATTGTGACTTATTTTAACAAAGCATATTTTTGCACTGAAGGCACTTGATATATTGTCAACCTTATTGTGCTTTCTTTCCTTTAAAGAAAATAGTCTAAAACAGTGTTAAACGACTGATAATGACAATATAACAAGGAAATACTGATTACATTTACCTCTGATTAAATAATGTGCTTAAAACATTTTTAAATTGTCACTTTAAATAAAAAATGAATTTTGATACAGATCTGAAACTGAAAAACTCTGAAGTACATGTTTGCTTGAAACAAAGTAAGATAATAAGCGAATGCTATTGGATATGATGAAAGCTGATGGCAAAACTCATTTTGCTCTGAAATCGGAGTGTCAACCCATATAGTGTATATTAAATCATGTTTTTAATTTTTGGTGGCAACATAATGTTCTTATGTTGTGAATGTGATGTGCATTCTACAAGTAATCCATCTTGTCTCTGTCTCAGGAAATCGGTTGTTCAACTTGATATGGGGAACACTAAAAAGGCTCTTGTGGTTCCGGCTTTTGAAACTTTGCGTTATCGGCTGTCCTTTCCCAAATCAAAAGCAGAGCTCCTGTCACAGCTTGACATGGGCACTCTGTTCACTTTCAGGTGATTAATTTATGAATAAAAATCAACCAATTAGTCAACCAGACTAAACCAACCAATCACAAACTTATTTTATTTTTTTAGTATGTCCTTGAGAGTTTTACAATGATATGATGAAGGTAATATTGTCAAAATAAAGTGAAGTAATTTGCTTGTCCACAGATATCATGTCTGGACAAAAGGTCATGCTCCAACAGACTTTGCCAAATGGAGAACTGCTACAACACCATACCGAGTTCAGTGGGAGGCTGACTTTGAGCCATATGTTATGGTCAGAAGAGAAAGCCCAGAGTATGACAGGCGCTTTGTGGGGTTTGGGTGGAATAAAGTAGCTCACATCATGGAGCTGGATGCTCAGGTAACACTTATGTTCATTAAAGAATTAATTAACCTAAAAATTACAATTTGCTCACCCTCAGGGAATCCAAGATGAAAAAAATTGAGTGTTTAATCATGTCGTTATACATTATTGACACTCTAATTACCAATTTGATACTGTGCAGTGCACTGACACAATCTTTATTGTTAATCATTCAATCACTTTTAGTTATATTAAAGTGCACTGGACAAAATTATTGGCACCCTTAACTTAATATTTGGTTCCACCACCTTTCAGAATTCAGATTTAATGGATGCCTTCTCCAAACTGCTATTAGTTATATAGCGCTTTTAACAATGCAGAATGTTGCAAAGCACTGAACATTATATAAATAAAGGTGATTTGATTTTGATGTGACAAAATATACTGTATGTGTGTGTACTGTGTATATTTATTATGTACAGTTGTATCTCAATAAATTGAAAATGTCTTGAAAAAGTTCATTTATTTCAGTAATTCAAGTCGAATTGTGAAACTCACGTATTAAATAGATTAAATTAAATTCAAATACAATAAAAAAAGGTTTAGCTGATGGACTTATTTTCTGTGAGTTGACTGACCGTTTATCATGCTAAATGCAGTTTTTTTTTTGTGTGTGTTATTTTCAGGAGTATGAATTTGTGGTTCTGCCCAACGCCTACATGATCCACATGCCCCATGCGCCCAGTTTTGACATAACCAAGTTCCGCTCGAACAAACAGTACCGTGCTTGCCTGAAGACGCTGAAGGAGGAGTTTCAGCAGAATATGTCTCGGCGCTACGGTTTTGCCGCGCTCAAATACATGACAGTGGATAACAACAGCTAGCCGAGCACATTGTTGAGCGAACCAATAAAATAACTGCCATGAGCTGAAGAAGGAGTGCTGTATGACAGCGCCTTTATGGATGTGTTCAGTGAAACTGAGATGGCAGGTCATTAGGAGGCACGGCTTGTGATCATCCATTCATTCAGGGATCCGATAAGACGTTTAACAGTGGTGTTTGAGAAATAAACTGCTTAACTTGTGTGAGAAGGCAAGCAGATCCTACAAATAGAAACTTCTAGAATAAATAAGGTCTGTTGTTACTTATTAATGACGGACAACAACACTCATACACATCAGATTAAAACCTTGAATCTTGTCTATCTTTCTGCCCTTCTTTCTACCCATTTGCCTGCGTATCTGTCAGTCTCTGTTTCTAAGCATCTGTCAATATTTCTGCCTGTTTATTTTTCTGTTTGTCTGTTTAGCTGTATGTCTGTCTGCATCTTTCTTTCTAAGAGTTTCTTTTGGTCGATTTACCTATTTATCAATCTTATGTCTTTCTGTCTAGTTTTCCATCTCTCTTTTTATTCATCTCTAAAATCCACAGTCTATCAACAGTATCTTTATATCTCCATCTAACAATCTGTCTGTTTTTCTGTCTGTCTAACAATCTATATCTCTTAGCCACTCTAGCTTTCTATATCACATTCAGTTTCATTTCTAAATCTGTCTACACCTTTCTTTATAAACTAATCATCTATCTATGTCTTTTTTTTTCTATATCTGTCTATTATCTAACACTATCTATATCTCTAACAAACTATATCTAAGTATCTCTCTTCCATTTTGTCTGGCATATCTTTAACAATGTCTATATTTTAGTCTCATTATCTAACAGTCTGTATGTCTTAACATCTGTTTTTCTGCATTTTTCTTTCCTTTTAGCAATCAATCTACAGTTGCTCTATTAAGCTATCTGTCTATATCTGTGTTTGTAACAGTTGTTTTTTTGGTAAAGTATACGTTCGACCAACTAGCTGTTAGCCAAGAGGTAATCAGTCGAATTTTTGGTTTCAGTTTAGACTAATCTATGCTTTTATGTAACTGAATTCTAAAAACTATGACCAGTTGTAAAGAAAAAATTTGGGCGAATCATTTTTAAGATTAGTCTTAACCCTTTCATGCACCTGGGCCAGATCTGACAGGAAGTGGGGAAAGAAAGAGGGAGGCGACCATCTCATGATGTCGCCATTCTGCCGTTGTTTTAACAGTGTTATTTGTCAGTTTATATCTCAATCTAGCTAACTGTGAAACAATCTTAACTATATATCTCTGTAAATCTTATTATGTCCTCTGTCTCTCTTGCTCTCGCTCTCTTTATGTGATCTGCCTGTCTAACAATCTGTTCATATCAATTTATCTGTCTTTCTTGATATCAACAATTTGCTCTCGTTTACAGCTCTCGTTCTCTTTCTCTCGATTCAAGGTTTCTTTCTCAGTGTGTTGACAGTTGTTGTGTTTGGTGAAGTAGTTGGATATGTGTTCATTCTCAGTGCAGATGTGGACAAATGTAATAAACAGGGATCTTCATTCATCGGACTGGCAATAATATGTAATGAGAGGCCAAAGTGAACACATCATTGACACATTAGAGATGGTTATTTAAGTGTTACTGACTGTCATTCTCCATCAGAGGGCATCCCAACCACACTAACAGACTTATGCACTTAAATACAGGCTTAATTAACAGACTTATTACTTTTTGTTTCATAATTTGTGAAAGATAGTTGATGCTGATGCAGTAGCAGAAAGTGTCATGAGTGTGTTTTGTAGTTACTTTGTACGCAGACTATCAGCCAACAACATGTCTGACTCAGGCTCCTGTTGATATTTTGCCTTTTTTGCCACCCTGACAACACACGAACTCAACGTTTGCCGAGACATCGTTTTATCCGTTTTCGTTTTATCATAAGTCTCTAAAAAGTTTCCTGTCTGATGTTACACTGACATTCAGCAGTTAATCTCATTAATGATTGTGAATTTTTGTGAACCAGATATTTTGAAGATGTTTGTACACAATATTTCGAACTTGACGCGTTCTTTAACAGACATCTCGGCAGCGTATGTGTGTATTGATGAAGTGCTTTTAATAGGCTACAGTCTGTGTTGTGTGCATTACAGTATGCCTCAGAGATCATCTTTATAAGCTGACCTCAGCAACAGGACTGCTGCTTTTTTTGTGTTATTTTATTGGTTGGAACTGACCATAGACCGGTCACGCTAATGTTCTATAGAGCCCCTTGTGGCAAAGCTGAGAACGCACTCGCACTTGCATTGCATTGTAATGATTTTTGGAAGAAGTGTTTGTTTACATACTTGCTTAGTACGTTGTGGGCCTGATACAAAATAAAAAATAAAAAAAAAAAAAGAATCTGTGAAAACAACTGAATGGATGTGTCCTACTCATATTGAAAATGACAAGTCTATTAAAACAGGCCTGGGCTAGTTGTCATTTTTTTTTTTTTTTACTTTAGTGACTATTTCTTTCTAAGTCTTTAGAATATTGGGATATTTTCACAGGTAATATCCTGGAAACAAAAATGGTTAAATCAATACAGGAGCATGTTGTCACACTGTATCAAGTAATATATTATCCAATATATATCCAACTAAAGCATTTGACACACATGTACACACAAAAACCATAAAAAAAATACAAATGTCAGCATACTGTTAATTTAACTTGTTCAACCTGTATTACAAAATTACAATATTCTCTGTGACAACTAGCCCCAGTCTCCTACGTAAGAAGTTAAACCAGCAGATAAGTTAATAATGGACAACATTTATGTGTGACTTTTCTGAAGTGAAATCTCCTGGAGGATATGATGTTCAAATCATCCCCATTTGATGAAACTGTCCATGTTACTGTAATAAATAAAGTGCTGATATGTTCTGATGTGGAAGCCTTGTGCCCTTCTGTTCATACAAGTTTCATAGGTAGCAATGTTACTACTGAGTTTCTGAGCGCCAAATTAGGTGGCTTTGAGCTGTGTCGTTTTCAGTATTTTCTGAGTTTGTATGTGAGTACTGATGTGCTGAGCTGTATGTGCACACTAGCTGATTGATGTGTGTTTAATATGAGTATAAACAATCACATGTCCAGGATAGCATTGATAAAACTGCTAATGAATTAAATTGCGTCATGCCACTTATTTTACTATCGCATACATGATGCCACAATGCAAAACAGTGGTTTTCAAACAAAAGCAGCACACCATTTGAATATTTCATACATTCATTGCATTTTTTATGTATCTGCTAACCACTTAAAGCATAGTTTGTTGAGAAAATGTTGAAAAAAAATCTGAAATGTCATTCTCTGAATAAATTTGGCATCACCTGGTATAAAATGTCCGTGAAATTAGCATGCTCTGTTAGGAATTTTAGCAATCTGATATAAAATATTATAGAAATAAGAGCTTTAAATTTAATTTGAAATCACATAAAAATGTCAGTAAATTAGAATACAGAACTAAACTCAATGTCTAAATTATGACTTGTTTTTGCTTTTTAGACATACTATTAAAAATTCTAATGCACTTAGAACATAAATGTAGTTGCGATGTTATAAAAAGTGACACTGTAGTTTAAATTATTTAACAGAATGCTTAAATGCTTAAAGTATATTAATTACTAATCACTAATAGCAATACTGATAGCTACTAATAACTATGTATATTAATATTTATTTATGTAATATATTTAATAAGCCTGTAATCCTGACACATTCAGTACATCTAGCAAGCTTCATGTAATACAAGGTTCAGACACAAGAGGGGAGCACAGAGAATCTAAATTAAAAACATGAAAGAACCTTTTTTATTTTTCATCTCTTACCTATTCATAATATTAGATATGGTTTAGATTTACTGGGTTAATTTCTTTGTCTTATTGTGTTTTATGTTTTAATTAGTTGATTAAACTTTTTTAACTAGTTTTTGTATGACACACAGAGTTGGGTAGATTAGCCTGCCTTAGTAGATTTATATATATATAATTTGAAAAATCATTTATTGTTGCATATAAAATACCTATGAGGTAAAGAGGCAATATTAGAAGAGGCATGCCCCATTTAACTGACGCCTACGGCGTGACATCACGAGCCTAGCATGGGGTGTTCCCGACGCGACAAGTCGCAGCTGACGGAAGTGCAGAGCGCTTGTGTTGTTGTGCTCGGCTTGTGTGATGTATGGAGGTCTATGTGAGATGAGCGGCGAGATCGTGTCATGACATCCGCGCGCATTATGGCAGCTCTCTCGGGTCAGAGCGATGATCCCGCCGAACCGGACCAATCCCTGCAGCACATGCTGAAGGCCATCGCGGACGAACGGAACCGCCTGAGCGTCAGACAGGACCTCAGCGGACTGGGTTAGTATATTTAGCCGTCAACACTCATTCCTCGAACCTGTCACAGCTCCAGTCCTCATTCACGTCCGCGGAACTCGGTTTTATCATAACGATCAAAGGCGAAAACAGGCCGCGGTCATTTGCTATTGTTTCAGCTGATGCTTCTTTATGACATCATAATTCACGAGGTGTGCCGCCGCCGCTCTCTCGCGACTGTGATGTCATTCATAGTCCTGTCTTCTTCTTTCAATATCTATCTATCTATCTATCTATCTATCTATCTATCTATCTATCTATCTATCTATCTATCTATCTGTCTTATGTGACTTCACGTATGTCGGTCAGTGTAATAAGATAACACTGTCAAAATGACTTAGATACTTCATGTTATGCTTAATGAAATCACAATAATCAACTCTTTCTTAGCTAACACCTGTTGAAAATGGCCTCGTGCTATAATTGACTAGACCAAATGTTTATAAAATTCTTTCCTAAACTACATTTTGGCTGATTGATTTCGTTGACGTTGACATTGCCTTTGGCTTGGGGATTTTCCATCCTGTTGGCAAGGGTTTTGATGATTTTTTTGGTCATGCTAGGTTGTTTCTAGTATATACAGGGGAATTTAAGGGTAAGCTGAGGTTCTAGTGACCCTGATTGGTTCATATTGTAGAAGTGTACTTGTTTATCCCCTATAATACCAGCTATTCTGTACTGGTATCCTGTAAAAGGAGAGATCCCATAGCTCCTCTTATATTACTACTGTGTCTTGTTATCAGTGTCAGAGTTCTTGTGATTACTGAGTAACTTTAGTCACATGCAAATTCATCATCTAAGCTCACAACAAACACGTTTCAGTGACTCGCTCTTATTCGTTCTAAACCATATACTTTTCCTCAGTCAAGTGAGCCAGACTGCATAAAGAAAAGTAATTTCAGCCATTTTTTTTTTATAACATCTTCAAATACGATAAAGTCCTTTTGCTTCACTATCTCTCTCTCTGTCATCTTTCTTTGATGATTTGTCCCTTTTAAATATTTCATTCTCTGTGTTACACACTGTTAATATTTGACGGTTTGTGCAGCTCTTCACTTCTGCTTTTGTGAACATCTTCTCTGGCTATCTTTGATGACACATGTCTTTTTGGTTAACACTTTATTATAAGCTTCATTCCATTAATGTTAGTTAATAATGCACTATGCATTATAAAAATTGCATATTATATATGTGTGTGTACTGTGATTATTTATGATGTGTACATAAATAAAACACATATTATGAAAAATGTTATAGTTATATATGAAATATATTTCTATATAACATATATTAGATTCATATAAATATAAACATGGTAATACTCTTAAGTATGTATAATTTCCAAATAAATGCTTTATGTGTGTCTATATACAAAATAAATATACATAGTTACCACATATATTGTATAAACAAAACCTTTGGATGCAATTAATCGTTTGACAGTTTTATTTAAAATATAATATACATGTGTGTATCAATATACACATAATAAATAGGCAAAGCACACACACACACACACCGTAATTTGTAAACAAACTTTAATATTAAATGCGATTTATCAGAATGAATCATTCTGCAGCTCTAGACGAAAGGCCCAGAACATTAAAACACCTTAAGGCCTTTACAAAAAAACTAAAAAAATCCTTAAGTTACTTATTAATCTATAATTCAAATGAATTCACTCTGATTAACTTCTATAGAAGTTGCCATTTGTTAATAGAAGAACTGAAAAGTTTCAGTAACTCAAAAAATGAAGTAGATTGCAATGTTGTTTTGTTTGAAGGTGTGGAAGTTTGTTGTTTGCTGTTGATCTATAGTGTCTGTTTAAAGGTCAGAGATACTGGTCTTCATTTTGATATCTTGACTTCAGACTTGTCTTGGTCAGTTAGTTTGTTTTTCATTAAAAATAAATGGATTTAAAAAGTAGTAGTGTGATTTATATACTGATAGATTTTTGTCCAGTTCTGTCTGAGGATCCACCACTCAACCAGCTTAAAGGGATAGTTCACCCCAAAACTGAAAACTTATGAAAATTATAATTCAGTCACAAGTTGCTTTATTTTTATTTTCTGCTGGCATTTCTCCTGACTTCTATGAATGGCAATGGAGACCAGCAACAGTTTAGTTATCTACATTCTTCAAAATATTATCCTTTGTGTTCAGCAGAAGAAAGAAATTCCTACAGAGGAACAAGTTAAGGATAAGTAAATCGTGTTTGATCTGGCCCTTTAAACTTGTTGAGTAGTGGATCCTCAGGCAGAACTGAACTGATATCCAGCAGTATCTTCCTCTTTCTAAATGGGGATGTGGAAGTCCAAGTCCTGTGATAATTTTTCTATTTTTTTTTGGTAAATTGATAGCCATTGAAGTAAGTATCTTGTTACTTCAGTTACTGAACCACAATGGTAACACCTTTTTGGCTGACAGTGTACAGATCTGGAAGTGTTCCAGGTTTCTGAAAAACTCTCAGTCTTGATGCATTGACATCTAGAACATCATTTGCATCAATAAAGATGTCACTAATCACACGTACAACTGTAGCTGATGACTGTGACATAGATACACTGATTTCAAATGTGAGCTGAATTGGTTTAAAAATGTTTTTAAACCTTGTAATTGTATATTTATTTATTGATGTATCCATGTAATTTATTTGGGAATTGATTGGATGAAAAAAAAGTGAGCTTTTCATACTGGAATGAGTGCAACAATTGCTAAAACGAAAACGTAATGATAGTTTTTATTTCCCATACAGTGGAAAAAAGAAGGTTACTTCAGAAGTGATGCAATTTTTTAAAGTGTTTGATTCTGAAAATTTGGATTATGCAATAAGACCAATAATAATATGTAGGGCTGGGCGATATATATCATACAATATATTATGCGCATCTCATCTGTAAAGCCTGTTCTTTGATTAGCGCTAAATCTCCATCAGCTGTTTTTAGAAGGAACGTCAGCTTATACACAGAGCCGTAGATCACTGAGAAGCTGCGCGTGGAATCACCCGCGAAACTCAACGCGCAGCGTCTCAGCGCTCTACGGCTCTGTGTATAAGCTGGCTTTCCTTCTAAAAACAGCTAACGGAGATGTAGCGCTAATCAAAGAACCGTCTTTACAGATGAGATGCGCATAATATATCGTACGATATACAGTATATCGCCCAGCCCTAATAATATGCATGAAACAAGTAAAAAGGAAAGTTAAACTCGAAATAACATTGAAAATCACCAATATCATCTGACAAAAATGAGCTTCTGATATCTGACCAAAATACATTTGCAGTCAGTTTTGAGCCTTTTGATTAAAACGCTTGACCAAAATGAATTGCATTAAACTGTATTCTTGTTTTCTTAATTTTTTTTTAAGGGTGCTTCAAGGATGACCGCATAGTGTTCTGGACATGGATGTTCTCCACATACTTCATGGAAAAATGGTCACCACGCCAGGATGATATGCTTTTCTATGTGCGTCGCAAGCTCTCCTACGTCAGTGCAGACAACACAGAAGGAAAGAAGGTGAGTTGAACCTACTAATTCCCATTGAATGAGGCGTAGAGGTGAAAACTGAGGGAATGTATCTGTAAATTTTACACCTAATTGTTGTTTTTGTTAACAATGCAATGTATAAACTGTAGCATTTTCATTACATTGCTAAAATATGTTTTTGGATGAGTCAATGATTCAGTAACCCATTCATAAAAACTTCTGGATGAATCAGTCATTTGAACAAACTGGCTGACTGAATGAATAAATGACTCGCTTGTTAAGACAATCCGAAGAGCTACTGGTGCATTTGCAATTTTATGGCACCTTTGCTTAATCTCTGAGATAGTCTGTGTCAATACAATTAATGGCACTTCAGATGCAGCTTCTGTGTTTCCTGCAGTGGAAAAATGTTGTAGTTTGTTGATACTGATTTCATTTGAATGGTAACGGTTTCTTATTTTCTTATTAAATTAATTAATTTGATGTGAAAGATGGCAGGTGCATTTAATAAGGTTACCATTTATAAACATTTTTTGTACAGCTACTCATTTCTAACTCATTCTAACATTTCTAAGGAGTTGGTTAAGTAAGAGAACATCTTAGAACAGATAAGGGGAACTAATTTATTATGTAAATAGTATTTTGCTTTGGGAAAAAAATTAGGATTTTTGTTTTTATATGCTGTCAAATATAATTCTTAGAAAGAAAATGACAAATTTGATCTCACCAAAAAACGTGTGTGACAACAGTTCTGTTTCATCTGGCTGTTTTAACATGCCCCATATGGGACTAAACTGAATGCAGAGGGGAATCAGACATTGCACCAAAAATTCCTGTCCTTTCAAAGCAAAAGCTTGAAGCGTCTGATTTTGTTGGTTTTAGGTGGAAGTCGAGGTTTACAGAAGGGACTCTAAAAAGCTGCCTGGACTTGGTGATCCTGACATCGACTGGGAGGAAAGCGTCTATCTTAATCTCATCCTGCAGAAAGTAAGCAAACATCAATGATTAGACACTATGCTGTGCAATATAAATGCAATTAATTGCTGTTAAATATAAATAATAAACCAAAGACTATTTCTCTATGACATAGAAAAAATGGTTCCTCTATGTTTTCTCAATGTCTTTTTGGTGTAGTTTTGCTTATAGTCTTCTTGTCCCACAGCTGGACTATGTGGTCACATGTGCAGTTTGCACACGCTCAGATGCAGGAGACATCCACATCCACAAAAAGAAATCCCAGGTGAGGCAACATTTATGCAGTTTGTTTGTTGGGACATAAACTGTGCACTTCAGACACAGGGTAACACAGTCTTACAGGGGCCTGTTCCATAAAACAAGTTTACCAAATAAGCCAGGCTTATGGCAGATAGTCTGACTTATTTTGATACAAATTAACTG
>JAUCNO010001091.1:721891-735171 GCA_032353835.1 Enteromius viviparus
AAATTAACTGGCAATAAGTCAGACTAACTGCCAAAAGCCTGGCTTATTTGGTAAACTTGTTTTATGGAACAGGCCCCAGTTTAGTAAGCCATCTTAAGTCTAAACCCAGGGTTATGATAACAGAAGGTGGTTGTTATAAAAGGAATACGCTTGCGTCATAGTAACAGGGTTAAGAGTTTTGCAACCTTAGCTGAAGATTGACACCAGAAGGTGCTTATTACTAGATTGTTTAAGGTGCTTTTTAGAAATCAGTTGTTTAAAAAAAGTGACAGAGTTGACAGTCTTATGACCCATTCACACTAAGAATAGTAAACATAAAGATAATAATAGTTTCAACTCCAGCAGACAATATCGTAAACAGTTGTCTGGCGCTTTAAATTATCTAGCTTGTTGTAGCAGGATGGATTCTGGTAGGCTATCAATGTTAATCAGTGAGGGAAAAACCATTCTGAAAGTGAATCTAACTATAACTTTGTTGTTATCTTTAGTTACTGTGCTTGGTGTGAACGAGCCTTTAGTCATGCTTTTTTAAACCAAGTTTGAACCGAAAGTTGTGGCCGACTTTAGTGATGTATTTCCGGCTGAAACAGAATATGGAGTAGAGGGCAGGTGATTTTTTTATTGCACTGTTAACTCTCTGTCTCTCACTCATAGCGATCTAACAGTTGGAGGGGTGTGTTTAAGAATATTCTGCCCAAGACGTCATCAGAGAAGGAATGCCATTCCAGACTAAATGTTCTGATTTTGATTAAAGATTACAAAGACAAACTGTTTTGCAGCTGATTAATTTGACATGTAATAACACATTGTTTAGTACATAAGGGGGGTCCATAAGCATGAAACATCAGTTTGCTCGTAACAGTTAAACCAGTAAGTCAGCTGTTAGAAAGACAATAAACTACAAGCTACACTACAATCACAACACAAATTCATGGTAAATATTTTGACATTTTCCCTATTGACTCAACCAGTTATAACACAAACATCTCTAAAATGCCTGATAAACATACATTCTTTCCACATTATAAAAATCAAAACTGATCAAAAAGACATGACCTAGTCTCTGAAGAGTTTGCTTCCTTTTAAGGGGTGATAACACATATCATAGCTAAATGTTTAAATGTTATTTCTGTGCAATTACAACAGTGTCTCTCTTTAATTACAGCAAGTGTTTGCCTCTCCGAGCAAACACCCAATGGACAGTAAAGGGGAGGAGTCAAAAATGAGCTACCCCAACATCTTCTTTATGATTGACAGCTTTGAGGAGGTAAGTTCCCAGATCACATTATAGTGCTGGAAACTGCTGGTAATTTCAAGAGCTGTGTACTGCAACATCATGTTAATCAAAGGAGAGATCAAGTGTGTCATGAAACACGAGAATATGAACTATAGGTCAAAGTTATATCTTTCTGAGGTATGTATCAACAGGTTTAGGTTTTCCTTTTTTTGCTGCTTACGTTTTTAAATCATAAATGTTTAAGCAGTGTGTTGGGTTTAGAAGATGAAGTCCAAAAGTTACAAATAGTCCAAAGCTCCACGCTTTTTTTCCCCAGTTAAATCCATTTGTTTAAGGTGCTTTTTACTATACAACTATACAAAATGGCAGAGAACAGGATGTTCATATAGTCTTGAAATGCACTGAAGTAAAATGTGTGACAGCACTTCAACTTAATGGTTATTAATGGTTAATAATTATATTGTTTTTTGAAGGTCTTTATTTTAGTTAACTGTAAAAACCTTGATCAGATTAAAATCATGGTGTGTCATAATGCTATGATAACGCTAATTCTCATAATATTGCAGTTTCATGACAAAGTCGGCGAAACAATTCGTTCCCATACTTATGAATGGGAGAAACTGCAATGCACAATATGTCAGAAAAGTCTCACTTTCTAAATGAAAGCGCAAGTGGTTGAGTGGCAAAGTGCTTGTTTCACTATAGGGGGCATTATAATCTTCCGGCCATGCATTGGCATTAGGGGGTTTGGAACTATGTATGTGCATTGGCTTGTGTAGCCTGAAAAATATGCTTTTTAGCACTATTTGAACAGAAGAAACAACATTCATGGGGAGACCATTTTAGATTTTGTTGCTTATTTGAAATATGTAATTTAATTGTGAGTTCATATAGGGCAGTATATGATATTTCAGGATTCCCCCATTCATTTAAGCTCGTTTAAGCTGCAACTGTGTATGCCGAGTGAACAGACTTTCTTTGAAAAGAGCTTTGATTATACTTTATCATATAAAAATTACATTTGTTGAAGAAATTGCACTACTGGTGAGCTGTACTACAGAAATACAATAACTAACAGCCCTAATAATTAATTATTGTGTATAGCCAGTGGTGCAATTGTCATCATTGTCATGATTTCTGCAGGTGTTCAGCGATATGACTGTTGGAGAAGGAGAGATGGTATGTGTGGAGCTGGTGGCCAGTGACAAAAGCAACACATTCCAGGGGGTCATCTTCCAAGGCTCCATCCGCTACGAGGCCCTAAAGAAGGTCTACGATAACCGGGTATGATTCCTTTTACATTTGTCCAAACATTTGTTACGTTTGCTTCTGATGTGTAATTCGTGGTACTTTTTAATAGGTAAGTGTGGCAGCTAAGATGGCCCAGCGGATGTCATTCGGCTTCTATAAGTACCAAAACATGGAGTTTGTGCGGATGAAGGGTCCTCAGGGCAAGGGTCATGCTGAGATGGCTGTGAGTCGAGTGCCCACTGGAGACACCTCACCCTGCGGCACTGAAGAAGACCAAGACTCCCCTCTTCACGAGAGGGTCAGTTAAAGCCATTTTTCGTTCACAGTTCAGTAGATGTTTTCAATTGATGCATAAATACCGAACCATTTACATTTGTTCTACATTTAAAAATTCTACATTTAAAAATTAATTACTTTATAGGTAAAGTAATTGGCAACCCTGTTTTCCTCATAGGTAACATCGTTCAGCACTCCCCCGACCCCGGAAAAAAACAGACCCTCCTTCTTCTCGCCATCACTCCGCCGGAAAGTGCCCAGAAACCGAATAGCTGAGATGAAGAAATCACACTCAGCAAACGACAGCGAGGAGTTTTTCAGAGAAGAGGACGATGAAGGTACACAGACATACTGGGACAGTACTCACAATATTGAATAGCTTTGCTGTTTATGTGTCTAAAATGTGTGTTTGCAGAAAAAAAGCAAATTAATTTGTAATCAATTTACTAAATCATGCACATACTGTACATGTTAAAAAGTTCAAATTAAAGTGTCTCTGTAAGTAACAAATAGTGCACACAATTTACTTAAAACGGGGAACAAATTATTACTAATTTCTTTCCTCTTTTTTTTTGTAATTTGTGTGCTCAATATTATAATTGTGCTTATGATTTAGTTAAACATGGGAACAAATTAGTAAATCATGTGCACACTTAACTTTTTTCCCTGCTTGTTATGGTGGCCCATAAAGTAACACTTATTTTGATTCTACTAACAGTAAGTAACTTTGCAACTACATGTTAACTGGCAGTCATTAAGTATAAGTAGACTATCTGCTTAATAACTTCTAACACTATATTGCCATTTTGATTTTAAAGCAACATAATGACTATGAGAAATTATGCAAGCATATGGCTTATTATACTTATTATACTTACCCTAAACCTACCGTAACGGTCTACTACGAGAGTTAGTAGATAAGTATAGTAGTTGCAAAGTCGACATGTAGTTGACAAAATTACTTATAGTTAGTAGAATGTCTAAAGTAAACCTAAAATCCATGATTTATTTTTTTTTACACAGTTTACACAATTACACAGTACTTCCTTTAACTGTTATAGAAGTGATTAATTGTCAGTCTCCTTTTACGTATATAATCTAAATGTATAGGTTAGTTGTGTCTAGTTTATTGACAGCCCTAATTTTAGACAGGAAGAAACAGAAACAAATATGCATACAGCTTTGTTGCAAGGAAGGAATGCTTCCCCTTCCCACAGTCATAGTTTCAGTTTTGAAGTGAAATTAAAGGTCCCTTCCTTTTTTCTCAGACTTGTGCAACGCCACAAACCTGCGCTCCCGCTCTCTGTCAGGAACAGGTCGCTCGCTGGTCGGTTCTTGGCTGAAGCTGAACAGAAAAGAGGAGTATTTCCTATTATATTCCCATCTCACCTATGTGACTCTTCCTTTGCATCGCATTACCACAGGTAGAGCACACCTGCCCTCAATACCAACATGGTTCTTGTTAGCAGTGAATTGTAACTGGCTAAGTGGCTCCTTTCTTTCTTTTCTTTTAGATATTCTGGAGGTGAGACAAAAGCCCATTTTGATGACATAACATTTACTGACCCCTCAAAATCCATGTTACCAAGTGCCTCCTCACATCAGGCCCAAGAGGAACTGCCATGTGGCGTACGGACTGAAACCAAAAAACAATACGCAACAGTGAACGAGAAGAAGAAAAGGGAAACCTAAGGAACAAACTCCATCAAGAAGTGCCTCTTCCACATGCTCTTCAGAGTGAAAGGCTGGAGACCTGGAACTAAAGTGGCACTAGACTGTGACGCTAAAGGGAAATGTTTATTGGGAGGTGAAACCCGATGAACGAATGTTGTTCTTGTAAATACACTGCTGCTTAGATACTCAGTGAACTGTACCGACCACAGCCGTCTCCCTTCAACCCTACTTTAGAGACACTCGTAGGTTTCACGATATTACTGATTTTGTGTGTAGTATATTTTCCAAAGGACATTTCCTTGCAGCTCTAGGCCTTAATACTTCGCTAACCAGCTAATCTATATCGAACGTCATCCTTTTGAATCGCAGATGTCCAGTTCACCTGTACTTACACGACTGTCTGTTACTTGATATGTTCGAGGGGATTTCTGATTTCCACATACTAGTGAACGTGACGTATCTCCTGAGAAGATGTTTCGTAGGCCGTTTCCGGTAGATGGACGACGACACCACCTGAGAGCACAGTTCTGGAAACCATTTCCGTCCACAAAGACACTTGAACGTGACACTAGATCACATGATCCCACCCAGCAAACGTTGCTTTTTTAAAAAAAAAATGTTTGGGTTTGTTCTCCGCTGCGTTTTTGGTGATTTTGGTTTTGAGAACTCTTGCACTAAAGGGCTTTTGGAGTTGAACACGTATCGCCAACCCAAAGTGTCAGTATTATTTGGTTTTGTACGTGTGTGTCAGCTGAATGTAATAATTGATCCGACAGCTTTAATATCTATTTGATATTTGATAGGCAGATTTGCCAGCAGCATTTAAAGATGTTGTTCACACTATTTTAAGAACCTAGTCTTCAGTTTGATTTCATTCTTTGCTTTAGGTGCAAAGCTTCAGTGGAAGGCTGTTTTTAAGCAAGTCCCAGTTTGTTAAATGCTTTACATGCGCTTTTGTATCAAGTGGTAATTTAGCAGTAAATGTGCATGGTGTCGTATTTATGTTGTTATATATATATATATATATATATATATATAACTTTTCTGTACATCTTTATGAAAATACACATTATAAAAAAAGTTCTTCTTCAGATTTATTTCCCAGTGTATTGTAGGATATCACGCAAATTCTTGGAGATTGGATTTATAATTGTTAAGTGTTATTTAGTTCAAGTCACTATATTGTTGGTTTTTTGTTTAATTCAGTACTTATGCAGAGTTCAGTATAATTTATACTCAAGTATATTTATACTTGAATTTACAGTTTTTGGTAACAATAATTCATGAACATTTCTGTACTACAAGAAAACTAAACTGATGTTTACACTGAATTGACAGGCTTGATTGATCCGTTTTTTTTTTGTTTTTTTTTAATTATTTTAATTTAAATATCTGCAAAATACAAAAAAGGAACATGCGATTGCTTAGTTTGCCAAACCCTACTAAATAATACAAGCAATACACATAAAAAAATATAAAACATTTATATTTAATGGTATTATTTTAAAAACATGTAATTATGCATGTTTGGTGTGACTTATTTACTGTTTTAACCAGAATGTGTGCTTCAAAAAAGTGAATCATTGGTTCCGGTTACATTTTCCCCATCATTAGTGTACATGTACATATCTTCCACTGTTAAAAGATTTACTAATTATACAAATTTGCATTCAGTCCAAGTTTAAGCTAGTGACAGTGATACAGCCGAATTCACAAATTTGTTAGACAGCACCTTTAGATATAGTTATTAATTGATGCTGATTGTAGTAAAAACTATTTTAAAAATAATTACTGAAAAACATATTGCCATTTCCCACATTTCACATCTTGCATCAATATATATATATTTTTTCTATTGTAATTTTTTTTAAAAACTTTTTAAAGAGGGAAATATTTGAATTTGGTACAAATACCGAAAAATATTATATAAGATTATTTTTATATTTTCAAGATTTTTATTAGCTTTTGTTAATTTTAACCTGGTCAAAACTGCAGTTTGAGATTAATTGGAATACACAACGAAAAAAAACATTACAAGGTTTTTTTATTGTTAATGGTTAAACAATAAATGGAACGATCTGTTTTTGCGAATGACCCATAGCTTTTTGAAAATGTTAAGGATGGTTGGTCCTAGCTTACAAGTACTTTTCCATTGATTTGTGTCTTTCAGTTTCATGAATTAGATTTAACTTCTACTATTCAAGCTTGTGATATGGAGCGCGTTTCCAGCCCTTACAGCAAAACCACAAGGGGGCAGCACTTCAACATCAATCATCAGCTGTAGTAAACCTCATTACTATTATTTGAATCTAAATAGCTTACAAAAATGTCTAATTGAAATCTTTTCTCACAGGTTGTTACGATGTTGTCACTAAAAAAAAAAAAAAAAAGGTAGCACATACAACAGACTGTCAATTACAACACTATTTTTAATCTTTAAGATTCATTCAGTAAGTAGAATAACCATTCGTACAACAAAATAATAAAAATAAAAATATTGATTTGCATCATGCGTGTGCTGGAAATGAAACCAAATCATATGAGTTTCATTTGATTTATTCACCAGTAAATGAATTTAAGGTAGATCTAGTGCTGCTCAACACCTAAAACACATACCTCATCGTGTAAGGCAGTAAAAAGGCCACTTACAGGGGAAAGAATAAAAAAAAAAAAAAAACTTCCAAAGATCACCTTCAGGACAGATTGCCATAAAGCATTCATTCTTAACCTCAGCAGTTCTGTGGTTTACATACATCAGGTCATTCAATGTACAGAACACAACATCCACACGTGCCAGAATCCAAAATAAATACCATCACAGAAAGTACTGAGAAAATGAGTTGTGTGTGTGTGTGTATATATATATAAAAAAATAACCAAGTCTATCTGATCACTTCCTCATATATTCCTCAAAACGCTACTTTTGACTAGAGCAGTGGAAATCTTAGGATGCTTATTTTGTTCTCAAAAGAAAAAAAAAGAAAGAAGAGCAAATCAATATTTCAGGATCTTTGATGTAATACTGACCTCTAAAACAATCCCTCCTGCAAGCATGGAAAACTGCACAGATCTTCTCCACACTCATGGAATTAAAAACGAATAGACAAAATGATCTCTGTAAAACAGTTGGCTCTATCTAAACCTTGAAGAGTTCCTGAAATAGCAGCTAAATTAAAACTCGAAGGAATGTCGATGAATCCAGACTCGTGTCTTTGCTATAACGAAACGTGGCCGTCGTCATTATCGCTCGACTTTTCTCAAGCATCTCTGATACAATGAGCAGCATTTACAGTAGGACCACGACTGATTTCACAGTAGGTGAACCGATTGGTTTCCGTCACTCTTCTAGACGATTTACAGGACGTAGACGAACAGTTCTAGATCAGATGTGTGTGTGTGTGTGTTGTGTTACTGGAGTCGTACGAGCCACATTCAGTCAAACACATATGAGTGGGAGTGGATGCATCTTTAGGCTTTTTTCTCTTGCAGGATTTGATGCAGCTCGTCTGCGTCCTCTGCCGCTTTCACGCGTATGAGCACTGGGACGGGTGTGCTGGGGTTCTTGTCGTCCACAGGAGGGTTTGGCACGCACACCACCATCACGTTGTTTTTGCCAGTTCGTGAGCAGGGCATGGTAGAGGGCACCATGATGTTCAACAAGATGTTCCCTATAAAAACAAGCCAGAAAGAACTCAAACATGATCGCAAGTTCTGCTGTACAAACCAAAGCTGCATAGCTTTTAGGCCAGCATCTCTACTTGTGTTCCTTATCTGATCACTTGCATGTATGTGTCTTTTAAGTAAAATCAATCAATACATAAATAAAATAATAATACATTTATGCAAAAACTGTTTTCCGCATTGATGATACAGTTTATTGAGCACCAAAGCAGCATATAAGGATGATGTTCAGAGTTCACTTTCATAAGAGCTCCGTGTAAACAATCACTTTTAAAACTAGTTGACTGCATTTCATGAAATGCCCCGCAGGGGGATCCAGATTTCTTCTAATAATCTGATCTCTCAATCAAACACCAACTGTTTCCAACAGAGTTGAGGTAACCTCTGAATCCAAAGGTGATAACATTTTAAAAGCACATTATGATCAAATATCTCTAAAATGTTGACGTTCTGGGGCAGATTGACAGCAACAGTCATTTTAGGATACTTTGTGTCTTGGTCTTAGTGACCTAAAACTCCTCTTCTTTACTCCTAACGTATATCAGATTTATTTTAAGCAATAAAACGCTTTGTAAAATACTCTTAGAGCAAATATTTAGGAGTCCTTAATTTAGGACGGATATGTCTATTATTTTCAAGATCAAGTCAGCGAAGATGAAATCTTACTAATCCCAAACTTATAAAGCCCAGCTATTGTCAATTTAACCAGCCTTAAAAAAAAAACAAAAAAAAACAAGTTTCTCACAATATTAATCTGTATCTGGATTAAGTTCACTGATGACACAGATGAAGACACTTACCCAGGTTGGTGTCGGCTCGCACTAAAAGCTGAAGTTTGCTCTCAGCCACCATCTTCAGATGCAGTGTTCCGACCCCCTTCTCCTTAAACTCTCCATCCTTCTTATAAAATAACTTACACCTGCAGAAAGGTCATTTAGAAATATAAGATGTGAAACCGATGATGTGTATAAAAACTGAGTGACCGTAAGTGATGCGTACTTTTTGGAGTAGAAGGCGTCTTTCTCCTTGATCTCTTTTACCACAGGAACAGGGGGCTCCTCTGATTCCTCCCCATTCTCATCTAAACCAGACAAAAGAGTTCATTTGTGATCAGAAAACTAAAATTGTGCAATTATAAAAATGATAAATGATGCATCTTCTACAAGTCTTTGTTGATGCAATAGAAACTTTTATCATCAATTAGCACACTACTTGTACTTCAGCGAACAGTCATAAAATGAACAAAATTTAGCCAGTGAATATTAAAAAACAATATTGAGAATGTCGAGATGATTTTAAAGCTGAAAAGATTCTGAAAATATTAATATATAAATAAACATAAAAAATCCTTGCAAAAACATCTCAAAGATTGATTAGCCTAACTAATAGGACTAAATTAATTTGTAAAATTGTAAAATGTATCTTCAATTAAAAAAATGATGAAAGAATTCTACTACATGGATATAAATTTAAATATATACACACTATATTTGTACACAGCTAATGCCATATAGTTGTACCTTTACATTTTTTTACAACCTTCAATTTGCACATTTTAAGTAGTATAATGTGTAATATTGAGGAATAAACATTTTTGTCATTTAAAAAAAATATACTTGTTAAATTCCCAGTATTTAAACAGTAAAATTTGGAATTTTGAAAATGAAAGATTAAATTCATTAAAATAATTAATTGTAGCCTAAATGACAAATGGAAATGGAATAAATGGAAAATTATCATCTGCTCATTAAAGTAGTCACATTTTCACAGCATATCTATATAGAATATGTCATTTTAAACTGAAATGTATCATGTTTTGACCATTACACAGAATTTCTCCATAGTGGCTAACATATGAAAAAAAGACCCCAACAATAAACAATATATTAAGAAATTGCTGTCAAACAATTAATCGCATCCAAAAAAAAAAAAAAAAGTGTTTAAAATATGTGACTGTACAGTTTATATTTATGATGTAATAGAGACATGCATGTATACATTTAAGAAAAATATGCTGTTTATATATTTATATGAATATAAGTATATACATGTAGATTTTTGTGTAAATATATACTGCATGTGCATATATAAATACATTAATGTTTTAACACCATGTCAGCAACAGTGGCTATATTTATCATTAAAGATGTAATCACAATTTAGTTATACGCAAATATGTATATGTATGCATGTATATGTGCGTGTTATATATATATATATATATATATATATATTAACAATTTTGTATTACTTGTATAAATAACATACACAGTACACATACATATGTGAACAAATCGTTTGGCAGCACTACTTGAAATAAAAACTAAAAAGACAGCACTTACACTTCTAAGAATCTGACCAGTGAATGTGAATGAGAGTGAAGGTGCTGCCCGCGTACCTGCAGTCTGGCTGTTGCTGGCTGCGTTCAGAGATGACGACACGGCAGGACTGACACTACTAACTGCTGTTCCAAACACAGACACGCCTGAAGAGGAAGAAAACGAGAACGACGGTGCTCCGCTGGAAGCAAGTGCGCCAAGCACAGAGCTGTCTACCTTCTGGCCGAAATTAAAGGAGACGCCTGGAGGAGCCGCAGCTGCTGGTTTGTCTGCTGCAGGTGCATCCTTGTCTTTAAATGAAAAGAGCTGTGGTGCTGCACCGCTGACAGACGCGGTCACAGCAGCACTCTTGCCGGAAACAGAAGCAGTCGCTCCGCTAGTCAGAAGCTGCTTCTGCTCCCCTCCGAATGACGTGCTCTCTGCCCCGCTGCCATATTTCTTCTCGATGCTAGCCAGGTGTCGCTCGTAGTCTCGGAAGATGGGGTTGAGGTCGCACAGGGGGTTGTCGTTGACATGCTTGGTGATCCAGTCGCGCACAGAGCAGTTTAGTGCAGTGAGCTGCCGGTTGTATTCTTTACTGCTGGGGGCGGAGCCGTTAGAGGTGACATCATCTGTGGCTTTGGAGGGGGTGGAGCTGTTGAACGTTAAGGGACCTGAGGATGAAAAGAGGCATCAGGTGACTCTACAGAGGTGTACTGCTCTGCTCTGATGACCGTTTTCAGTTCTTCCTTCCTCTCTGTGCTCAGTGCAGTCAACTCAAGCTATATGACCTGATTCAATTTAAAGTCACGAATAGTTATAATAGGTTGGAATACTAAAAGGTAGAGGCCACAGACAAAATTCTGGTTTTCTTCACATATCACATCCCAGTGCAGCATGCAATACCTAGAAGACATTTGTGGAGTTGTTTCCCACAAGTAGTCTAACGTAAAAAAAAAGAAAAAAAAATGTGTATTGCATAAAAAAGCTAAATGGACACCAATTTATGACATAGTAATGACACATAAAAACCAGCGTCATACTAACGAACTTCCTTGGTTGTGTGACTGTTAAACTCACAGACTGAAAGGAAGCCAAATCTTTTCAGTATGTATTCAGTGCTGGGCATGATGTCAGTTTGGGTTGGTGCCATAACGCTAAAAATGGGTGGGTTATGGGGTTAACAGACTGTCATTGCTAAATGAAGAGTTGGAAAAATACACAAAATACAAATGCACCTGAGAATACTGCTGCTCAAAATAGACTATGAATTGAGATCAGATCCATAGTGAGCCACAACGACTGGATTATTTATGAAGTTGGAAAAAGCCACATCTAAAAGATGATTTGTGAATGCAGACCAGTATTGTCAGAGTACTCAAATTACCCTTTGATTGGAGGCAAACAATAAGGGGTTTCTTTTTTGTAAACATTTTTCAAACGTAAACCTGCAGTTTATTTATAAAAACATCTCCTACTGTAAAATGTGCTTTGGCGATTTCAGTTCATGTTTCTAGACAAAAGCAGCCTTAACTCGGCTAGTCCTTCTGACATTTGCTGCTGGCTCTGATGTCTCTGTAGTGGTTAAATATATACGGTGTTTTGGGTGAATCTAACAGGTAGCCTTTGGTCTTTATTCTATTAATTCATTATGTTCAAATGAAAATTAAAGGAAGTAACGCTGTTTGACATAATATTTAGCTTCATTGTAACATATTTACATTCCCTGAACTACATTTCTGCAGCTATTAATGTGTTTGACATCATATTTTGTCTTATTGTAAAGTGAGGAACACTGCAGCAGCCAAAGCAAGCTGACTGTAAAAAAAAAAAAAAAAAGTTCCTGTGTCAAATTGTTCCAGGTTATTTCAATGGGAAAACAGCTTTACTAGTCAAACCAAATTTCACTCTAATTTGACCCAAGGTAAAGTGTTTATTTTTAAACCTTGGAAATATTGACACCCAGTTCATGTAAAAGACTTACCACTATTAGTTTTAGCAGATGTGGGAACATTAAAACCAGTAAAGGATGGGGCCACCGATGCTACGCTGCCATTGGTCAGGGTGGACAGAGGTTTGAAACCAGCTCCATTACCAAAGCCGGAGAATGATGTTGTCCCTGTGGTCGAGGTCAGAGAGAACCCCTTAAACGCTTTGAAAGCCCCTCCACTCTCTCCCTGTGACAAAACAACAAAACTTATATCAAACACTCTTGGAACACATAACTAGCTCTCTGCTGAGACACGAGAGACACGTTACCTCTGCTCCTACGTTACGACGCCTGGCTTTCTTGACGGCGCGATTCTTCATCACATCGTCACTCGCAATTGAAAACGTTCCTGCCTGAGACCACAACATTTTTTTAAATGAATAAATAAATGGTTGAAATGGTTGATTACATTTATGACACTTTAAGATAAGCATGGAAGCCCATTTTATATAAGTATATAAGCCCATTAATAGCACTTATATAAGTCCAGTTTACATATTGCAATTTTTACTTTTAAACGACTGTAAGATATAAACTTGCAGTTTGCATAGAACATGGCCTGCATACTATTCATCTCAAATTTTAAATGATATTTTTAAAACTACTAAGGGCCAGCAGGGTAGATATTAATTATGCACACTGGGACGTAGGCATTGTTCTTTTTGTTTTTTTTATAACCCACAATTCTGACTTTATTCCCTGATTCACAGACAAGGCTTAAAGGAGAAGTTCACTTTCAAAAAAACTTTTGCTGGGAATTTACTCACCACCATGTTATCCAAGATGTCCATGTCTTTCTTTCTTCAGTCGAAAAGAAATTAATGTTTTTGACGAAAACATTCCAGGATTTTCC
>JAUCNO010001091.1:735271-750057 GCA_032353835.1 Enteromius viviparus
TAATGGTTTTTATACTGGACAAACTGTATGTGGTATTGCCCTACGGCTAAACCTACTCCTTACAGGAAACTGTGCTTTTTTAGATAAAAAAAAAAAAACACAATTTAGTATGTTTTCTAAGCCTTTTGAATTACGGGGGCACTGAAAATGTCCTCATAAGACACCTTCATATTGTAATACCTATGTCATACCCATGTCATTATACAAATTTGTGTCCTTAAAACCACATAAACCCGCCCACACACACACACGTGTCAAAATCCCTAAAACTTTAGCTTAAATGCAAAACTTCTGATTTCATGACTTATAATGACTATATGATCTAATTTTTAAGAGTATATGATGTCATTATGTCATTTCTGACTCATTGGCAATTAATCACTATTGCTGATCATGGTTTAAAGTATCTTGTGTCATTTCCAAAAAATAAGTGTTTGTTCATTTCAGCTATGTTTTTTGCGTAATGTTTACTGCATAAAGATAATTAAAAGCCATGTCCTGTGACACAGTTAATTTTTTAACATGTCTATTTATAAATCTCTTTTAAAAATGCACCAATTGTTTTGCAGAGACCGTGCATGCATCTTTTATGTATTAAAACTGAGACCACAGGAATATTTGAAATGAACCAGTGAAAGTGGAAAACTTCATCTAAACATATACTCTCGTCACAATGCTTTTTGACTTCCTTCATAGGCACATTTGTCAAGAAGAAAACGATTTACAGTCAGTTGTAAATGCACTGGACTGCCCTTTCTGCATCACATTAACTTCCACATCACATTCATTTTGTCCTGAAAGCTGATTGGCTCCCATTCATTCGGCTTGTGTCTGTCTGAATGCATATGCTACAGCCACAACTCCTGATAGGACAGCAGGGCAGAGCAGCGAGTGAACACGCTGTAACGCTCCAAAGACATTGTGACTTGTGTTTAAAGGAGGCGGAGGGCGGATGCCTGGGAGGCTGGATGGGGGTTGGTACGGGGGCAGGGTGGAGTAAACCCTTCAACTGGGATAAAAATGATCAGCTGGAGGGGAGAGTACTGTGAAATGCAAAACACACTGGGATGGATGCTCATTTTAGAACTTTTGCTGTAAAGAAAAATTCTAATATTAACACACATTTAGAGTTTTGCTTCATTTATTTTCTACAATCAACTGAACCAAGCTATTCATAGCAGTAAACACAATAAACTTAATCTTCAGCGATAGTGACCAGATGTCATGTTAAAATATGTTAGCATTAGCAACAAAATATTTTATGATTCATGAGGAAATATACAAACAATACAGATAAATAGTGGAAGCACAGTTACAGACTACCAATAAGGGCAGTTCAGAGGCTCATATTTGCATTTTAATAGCTGGAGGGATTTGTGTTAATTTAAGCTATGTGGGGGTGAGGTCTGTGAGGGGCTAAGGGGGTGTATACACAGTACCAAACCTTAACATAATTCATGCTGACGCTTAATCAAAACACACTCTTTGGTCTCTCAAAAAAATTCAAAAATATATTTAATTTAAGAACAGCCACAGTGTTCACAGCTGTCAGAACCTTCTCAAAATGTCTGATTATTAAACTGTAAAACTGTTTTGTGTTTTTTTTTTTACATACAGTATTTTAGTTAACAAAATAAAGAAGTTTCCAAAAAATTCAATTCTTCATAAAGTAAAATAGTTTTCTTGATTTACTGCACATCGGTGCATCTTAATCAACACATTTTTGTGAACATTTGAAACTAGTTCTGCTGTTTAGTATAGAGGTGTGGGAGCGCGCATGACTCCATAACTGATGGAGCGCGTTCACGTGACAGAGGAAGGGAGAGTTCTTCTTTTCACTGCTCCATCCGGGAACTTTCCGAATTAGCATTGACAACCAAAGCGCAACTTTTTCCCCAGGCAAAGTGAAATCAAGCCGCGTGCTCGGACAAAATATAGTTCCACATTTTCAACTCGAAGTCTTAAAAATAAAGCCGTGCGTATCGGACAGGTCGGATAGGCTTTTGCCGTGTGGATGTCGGAGTGGATATATGTGACGGCTGAAATCTTTAGCTCGCCTTTTGAGCACTTTTGTTTATACTGGCGTAAAGTGGGTGATGAGTCTTACGGCCAGTAAAGAAGCGAGAACTTGCTGTGCACCCCGAGTAGTTCTTGCGATTGTTATTGTTGCTTTAAAAATATTTGTATTACGCCACAAATAACGCGGATCGCGTCGAAAGTGGGGGAAAAGTGCTTCTGAAGTCGGAATATGGAGCTACAAGGCCTTCAAGAAGCATTGAAAGTAGAAGTCCAATGTCATCAGGTAAATAAAAATGGCATTTTGTTGAAGCTTTCCCGGGACTTCTTATGTGAATACACGCTGGAAGACAGAAATCCGCCGTGTGGGAGCGTTTTAATTTGGCTGGAAGTCGTAGCCTTTTAGAGTGATACAACGGTAACATTCTTTCGCCTTTATGACGCCATAATCACTTTCAGCGCAGATTGTTAAAACGCTCTTTGATGCACTTTAACGCGCGCGGCGTGTTTTTTTGCGATTTGCACTAATAATGCGGCGGTTTTGTGTAGCGATCGGGACGAGACTTGAATATTTATGAGGTTCAAACGGACTCACAGCTCGTCGCTTTGTTCCTCCCTCATATCCGAACTTGAAACACTTTAAACGAAACGTTTTTTGGTTGTTTTATATCGTTTAGAAACTAGTTGCACAGATGAAGCAGGACCCACAGGTAATTCATTTTATTTGAAGCGTTGAAGAATGGGGCATTTACATTGGGCGAGAAACTTTATCGGCATCAATAGTTCTTACGGTCGTTCGCTACGCTTTGTCCTTTACGTGACTTTGCCAAATAACACAAACGCTTTTGTCAAGTTTTGAAAATATCTGGGTTGTTTTTTTTTGGGCCGGAATCGTATTGATCCAGTGTTTGTAATGTTATGACGCTGAGATTAAGAAACAAACAAATTAAAGGCAAAGCAAAATAACACATCTAAGTGAAGAACAAGTAAGAATTTAAGCATGTTTTCAGCATTTCGATGTAATTAGTGGAGAAATTTCGCCTCATGCGTGTATTAAACATGTTAGAAACATATTTACCCCCACTAAGTGGATTAAAACTAGTAGAAATCAGTTCAACCTGCTTTATCTACACACGAAGATTCCATTGGTACAGTAGTAAATTGTTTAACACGTCCATTTTAGTTGGTCGACGTGTTTCTAGGGAGTTTGTGAAGGAAAGTTGCTTACTTTCTCGGACATGTTGCATTAAAACATCGCTGTTTAGCGTGTACGTAACCTTAATGTACTTATTCGATACTTTATCGGGAGTCTTTATCGATGGGTTATTTTTCTTGGTCACATGACGACGTGGTCGAATTTGATTCGATCCCTGCAGTTCACTTTCACTTTTTTTATAATCGCGACTCAAAAGGAAGGTCATCTATAGCGTTCATACAGCAGATATTAATATGTTTATAGGCAATTCGTCTGTTTGGCCTTGTTTTGATTCATTTGGTATAGAACCTCTCAATCGTTCACTGAATGCGTCTTTCCCTCAGAACGACAGAATTTTGAGTTCGTTCGATGGACGTTCAGTTCGTAACGCATCCTTCAGCACCTCGGACAGCGGCGCACGCCTGCATTTCAATGTGTTTGACATGTAAAATGTTGCGGCGGTGTGTGTTTGTGTTAAATGTTTGTTGTGAGGCTTTTTGGTGTAACCTCAGTTTGATAGTGGAAGCTTCCATTTTGTGCTGAAGGGGTGTTGGTTTCTTCCTAACATGGAGCAAAAGTCTGCAGAGTTTCTGGCTGGGGGGAGGGCTCATTCATGGCCATTCTAAAGAGGGGGAAGGGAAGAGAAAACACTAGTCAGCATCACACAAGACACTACACGCAAGCCACTGTAGGCCTTATAATACCCATGATGAGGTTCTTGTAATTAATAGTGGCTATCACAGTTAGTATGCTTAATAATAATTTGCTTAGTCCGTGATATAATGCATTCAATTCCTATAAATACTATAGGAAAAGCTTGAATGCGTTAAAACATGTTATGTTACCTAATATGAATGATGTCTGTTTCATTTATAATTGTAGATTGTGTAATTATATGAAAGGATATAAAGTATTATAAGGCATGATAATGTCTTTGTAATACATTAATAACCCCCCATATATTGCATTCACTGATATTTCAGTGTTTTAATGATACACAGCTAAATGTTAACCTTTCAAAAAAATAAAGCGCAGGCTTTCATAACCCAAATAAAAGCTGTGCCTTTTCATTTTTTCAGATTTTCCTGATTACATTAAGAAGTGAATTACGAAGGCTCTTATAAATGTGGAAAATGTGCAAAATCTAGAGTGTTGCAAACCTAACCACAACATTTCTATCCAAATGTTGCATGAATTAAAAGTGAAAGTCATTAAGCTTATTCAGGTATTAGGTGAGCATCTAGTCTAACTAGAAATATGTTGAACTATAACTGAAAATATTATTGGACATTTTTTGGTGTCTGGCCATGTTCTGACCCATCCTCTTTATATTTCACTCGAACTTTTATTTGAAGGAGGCTTGAAATGCAGATGAACAGGGGAAGCAAACCCTCTAGCATTTATTAGCTGAGAACATCATAATTGTGTGAAGCCTTTGTAAGTATCTTGTGTTCCCCGCAGGGCAAACGTCTTTCATCCATATATAAATATCTATCTTAGCTTGAGTTTTTAATACATATTGCGTGATAGGGTTTTGTATTGTTGTCTTCTTGCTAGTTGTTGCATCACTGATCCAGAAACGCTCATAAACTTGGTGTAAGTCTTGAGCTTTGATTTGCTCTCTTCTACTCAATTTTTGGTCTCTCTCAGGGCTTACAAATCCTTCCTAAAATGATCCCTCTGTGTGTGTTCATGTGTGTCCCTCATGCACAGTGTAAAATGAATTGTATTGTTTTTGCCTCTTGAAGTGGAATAAGATTGCCATCCTGCAAAGATGGCCCGGTTTTTGTTAGCTTGCAGGAAAGGCTACATTTGCATTGTCTGTTTATTCAGATGCTGCTACCCACATTTCCATGTGATAAATGAATAGTTCACCCAAAATCTCATTTTACAGAGAGCGTAGAAAGCACAGGTTTACAGGTTGCATAAGTTTATTGCATTAGCACAAATGCAAGTGACTTGTATCTCTTTGCCTGAAAGCAGTTCAGCGTTCTGTCCAAAGTGATTTGTGTAGCTCTGTCCCGCGGACTGACAGCAGCTTTAATATGTAAAAGCATCTGATTGTAATTTTGAAAAATGTATTATATGTGACCCTGCAGCACAAAACCATAAGTAGCACAGGTATAGCCAACAATACATTAAATGGGTCAACATTATTGATTTTTCTTTTTATGGGAAAATAGGATATTAAGTAAAGATTAAATTTTGAACATTTCCTAATGTAAATATATCAAAACTTAACTTTTGTTTAGTTAAATGCATTGCTAAGAACTTTGATATATTGGACACATTTAAAGGCGATTTTCTCAATATTAATAAAAGTGATTAATAAAATTATTTATTATTTATAAATTATTTATTATTTATTATATATTTTATTAAATTAATAAAATATTTACACCCTCAGACTCAAAGTTAAAGTTTTTCAAAGTTGGATGTCAGCCAAATGTTGTCCTGTCCTGAAAAAACCTTATACATCAACAGAAAGCTTATTTCTAGAGCTTTCAGATGATGTATAAATCTCAATTTCAAACATTTGGCTGGTTTTGTGGTCTAGGTACATATTATGCACTTCTAAGTAACTGTGTAAAACCTGCATATGTGTTTAATGTTGCCTGTAAATTCATGGAAAGTTTCACTGTTTTTTGGAGCAGAATATCGCAGTTACAGCATGCTTCCTCATTTAAAGTGCATGCGATCCATTATATTGGCAAGATTGATATTTTGCAAAGTTCATCCACATTTGATTTGGCACACTGGTCTGTATCTAATGGTAACACATATTATTGAGAGCAGTAGTGTGAAGCATTCAAGTTCAGACATGATGGTGTTACCTACACAAACTCAGGCCCAGACTCGAGCTCAGTATGTGAGGATCTAAGTCCTAAGGAGACATCCAACATGAGAGATGGCCAGTAGAAGCTTTATTTTATTGAATCTAATTTGTTTGCACCGTTTTTGATCTGTGCTCTTGTCTCATAGCAACACTGTCTGCGGTAAATCATTCATGCGGTTATTTCTGTTGATGTATTTCACTCTATTATTGTGAAACGCTTTTATAGCCATTCATTCACTATCTCATAAGACGTAAGTTGTGATTGGACTGATGTGATTCGTGCCTTGCTTTTTAAAGGGTAGTGAAGCATTAGAGGTTATCAGACCAAAGTGATCAAGATGTCATCTCCATTGTCTTAATATTCTACTGAAGATAGCAGTGCTTTACAAAGCTGTGATTTGTGTGCAGTTGGAAATATCTCCAGATTCTATGAATTGAGTTGAACTGTATGTTTCTTTTGAAGATCAGAAATTACATTTTTAGTACAACATCCAAGCAACTCTTTTGCAAAGCTTGTGTGCTACATTACAAATCTGCAAAATTTATCATAGTGAAGATTTTATAGATTTTTTTATTTTTTGGTAGAAGGAACATACCCAAGTAGTTATATAGAATGATGTTATTTTCTGTAATGGCTCTCGAATTTCAATAAGAGCAGAAAAAGTCTTTTTTTTTTAAAAGATAGCAGCTTCAGTGGAGGGGAATGTTATTAATGAATAAGCACTTTATTTCAGCCTGTTCCTCACACTGAGCCTTCACACAAATTTAGAAGACTAAGAAGGAATGTAGTGCGCAAGTCATACGGACCATTTCTATTATGCTTTTATGGTGCTTTTTTGTCCTTCGCAGAGCTTGACAGAGGTGGTCACCTGGAACTGTAAGATTTTAACGAGTGCATGAGGTTCGTTCTGTCATTGAAAGGCATCTGAGCTTGATGTCTGATTCAACACTTCTTTCTGTGCTGTGCGACTGTAATGAGCTAATAAGGTAACGAGATTAGATCACGTTAGAAGACCAATAGGATTACTTGATTTGAAGTTGACGCTTTCAATGATGACTGTATGGCTCTGTTCCAAATCCTACTTTATGGTGTCTTATAAGACCCATTTTAAGACTGCGTTGTAATGCAGGCAATATTCTATATTCTTGACTTAAATAGTAAGTAAATAGACTAGTAATTGAAGCGCAAATTGTTTAACTTAATTAAAATGTACCTTTTTGTATACAGTATACACGTCTTTCAAAGTCTCGACCAGTGGTGTCATTTAAATTTGCCAATAGATGATATGCAAGATATCCCAGTAGGTTTTGGAACAGAACCCAACTGTCTCTCAGATTTAATTCATTTTCTACACAATAAAATATGATACCTAAGGAGTTTGATCCATGCATTTGTTTGTTTGAGTCAGTGTTACTCTGACCTGTGACTGGTCAAAGCTTTTCTTTAATTTATTCTTACACATATTCTGGAATATAAAATAGACAGAAGCAGAAATAAAATAAGCAATGTTGCCTGTGTGATTTGCATAAACCCTGTTTATCTTACTTATTTATGACATGTTGTTTACTACATATTCTTCTTTCTAGATATTTGTGCCTATAACCCTTACAGTTAACAACCCAACTTTTCAGCTTATGACCCCAAAATGTTATCTGCTTTAGGCTAGTGAAAAAAAAAATTTAATTGCAATTTAATCCATTTGTACTACACAGTTTTACCATTAACTATATAAACTTAATGTGATGCATATATATTACCAGTCAAGAAGTAGGTAAGATTTTTGCGCAACTAATCCACAATTTTAATGAAATAACCATTAAAATCTTTTTTTTTTTAAAGAATCAGAATAAATCTGGTCATTGTGAAAAATTCAGTTATTATTCAGATTTAGATTAGAGAGTACGAACAAGGTTGAACAAGCAATATTCAATTAGTTAAAAATTGAAATTAGATTTATTGATGATAAATACATAAACCTGAAATTCACATGCACATATGCATTATGTGAAGTTTACTTGTTTATGGTAAACTGTGTAATCCATATGGATGGAATTTTATTTTGAATTCAAATTCATAAATCTTAAATCAGGCTTAAATATTTTTTGCACATAATTTTGGAAAGCTAGAAGTAATCACCATGGATGCTGAATTGATGTCGGTATAATTGGTTGTGTGCTTTGAAGTTGTGGTTGTTTTTTTTTAGGGGTTTGTAGCACTGAAACCCTATTGTAATTGTTAGGATTTTTAGGGGATTCGAGCACGTAGTGCAAATTCCGATGCATGACAAAAAAGTAGAAATTTTCACTCGCTTTCACAATGGGACCCAAAACTTTCAACAGTTATGACAAAAGCTATAACTCGTGAACGAAATGAGATATCAATCAATCAAACCATTTATTAATTATTCACAAAAATGTTAAAAACTTACTTTTTCAACTAATCTCAGGTTAGGGCTGGGCATAGCGCTAAATCTTCTAAATACAGGTGACGGAGATTTAGCGCTAATCAAAGAACCGGCTTTACTGATGAGATGCGCATAATATATCGTGCGGTATATACCGCCCAGACCTATACTGTAGTACCAGTTTGTTTCAGCTCATTATGATTTATCTTGCCAAACGAGATTCTATTAGTCAAGCACTTTAAGATGTTTATGGTCTGCCTAGTTAATCTGCTCATTAATCTTTCAGTTTCTAGAATAAAAGAGTCCCAGTGTTCATAAAAACAACTTCCACCACTAGAGTGAATGATTGTGTAATGATCTCTTAAAAAAAAAACGTCGGAGGGTAATAAACACATCTACTGTGGAATATTTAAACATCAAGGCCGTCCTGAAAAACTGATCTTCTGGAAGCTGAACAGAGCTTCAAGTGCACTGATGTCGACATGTTATAGCGCTCTCTCTTTCTCCCGAGTGCTGCAACTGTGACAATCTGCACAAATTCTCAGTCCTGTGATATGTTTTTGGATTCGGTTATGGCCACGGGAAATCTTCCAATCAAATAACAGTCTTATTTTGGGTTCTGATAGCCCATGAACAGCTGTACTTCATCATTAATAGTTCATGAATAGTCCGGACAGAGAGTTTTACAACACTACTAGCTTTGAGAGGAACTAAAACATCCAAATATTAGGAAGATGCAAAATTACAATCATTAAATATTATCCTGTGTATGCTTGATACAACTTCGATTATTAAGCCTAAAAGATCTAAAGACCATAAAGTCACACCGAAACAGCAAACAAAACAGTGTTAAAAAAGCTAGCATACAACTTAAACGTTTTGCATTTCATTGAATGTGACTCGGCAGACTCAAAGAAAACCAACCCATAATAATGCTAAGAGTATGACAGAATAAAAAGTGGCTTCCTCTCTTGGAAACACGCAGCACATGCGGACAGAGCAAATTAAAACACACAGCCATCTGCGCTTAACATCAGAAAGTGCTTTGATTACATTTTTTCTGCCCTAATTTACAGCATGCTAAAAAGCACCAAAGCAATTTGCCACTGGGATATAAACTCATTTTGGCTCCCTCTTGTGGCCAATGCTGAAATAATAAGTCAAAGTGAACCAGCTTTTATTACTTCAGAGTCTTAAACAACAAACTGACTCAGCATCTTGTAATAGAAACTTTAATTCAAGGTTAATTATGGAGAAATTATAGAAGCAGCTGGGACAAAGCAAGACCTTGACTGGGCCAAACATTCAAAAAAAAATCTAATTAAGAATGAAAGCACTTTTAACAGGCATTTCAATAAATAAGAAAAACAATCCATCTCCATTAGGAGTTCTCCCTGAGAAAAACAAACAAACATTTGATTGAGCAAATTTGCAAAAAAAAGCTCAAAGCATATTGGCAGATGATTTTGTAATGTTCATGTGCTAAAATAAAATCTACAGTGTTCAACCACGGCTGATACATTTTTAACGGCTCAAAAATAAAAAAATAAAAACCCCTCAATAAGTCATTTTCAACAAAACACAGATCAGAGGTGTGCTGAAATGGGACTGATTTTATTTTTTTATTCCTGAAGTTTTCTGACGCCTTGTGGGAGGTTTTACATGTGCTAGATTGGATAAAACAGCACAGACATGCAGACTTAAAAGAGCACATCAAATATTAACTTGAGGATAGTAAACAGAACTCTGGCGGTGGGTTTCAAAGGCTTGTGTTCTTCCCTCTTCATGTTATGATAGTTGAGGCAGAGCAGGGGTGGGGGCGGGAAGGATTTCTGTCTTAATTCCCTTGAGTGAGATAAGATTTTTCTAAAACACCTCCGTAGAAGACGAGAGCAAAGTGAAAGAGACACAGAGAAGAAGTCAGCTGTGGACAGCGGAGAGGTGTTCTTACCGTAGTGTGCTTGGAAGGCCTGGGGTTTGACTACCTGACTGCAGTGGCTGCACATGACCAGGTAGAAGTCATCCTGGGCAGGACATTGACCAAAGATGGGCATGTCTGCAAAAACACACCCAAAACGCTCATTAGAAGGTGCTAGTATTTTGTGCTCTTCTCACACAGCATGATGAGACGGTTATAACAACACAGCTACTTTCAACTTTGCATGACTGGTTTGTTAGAAAACCAATTTGCATTGCATTACAATGCAATGCAAAACGAATGATTCTATAACTCTCTCTAAGTCTTCAAAAACATCTGAGGAAATCAAATGTCAATTTAATCATTCAAAAATAAAACTAATTAAAAAACACATAAACAGATAAATCATTTTTCAATTGGAAAAACAGACATATCCACAACTGTCTATTTATAAATGTATTTGATAAGATATAAAAATGTAAATAAATGACTTCTGAGCAAATAAATAAACATTTTATGGAGCTTAAATGTTTAACACGCAAATGTTAAATATCAAAGAAAAGCAATTTGCATACGCTTCACTAAAATTATTGTAATAAAATGTAATGAAATTTAAATACATTAAATGCATTTTCTTGTTACACATCTATTTAAAAGTCTTTGGTTGCAAGTTTTTATTTGGTTGGGGATTTTAAAAAAAAAGAAATTAATACTATTATTCTGCTAAGATGCATAAGATGCACTTTTTACACAGACATTTAAACTATCACAAATACATTTCATTTTAAATAAATGCTGTTCTGTTTAACTTTCTATTTATTCAAGACTCCTGAAACATTTTTTTCATGGTTTCAACATGTATATTAGAGCAACATGGACAACAAATATTTCTTTAGCATTAATTCAGCTGTCATTGAAAGAGTAATTCACATTTTAAAATGTATTAAAACAGAAAAGAGTTATTTTGAATTGTAATAATATTTTCAAATATTACTGTTATTTTAAAAAAATGCAGACTTGGTGAGCAAAAGAGACTTTAAAAAAACAGAAAAAAAAAAAAAAAAATCAAACCAGGTGTAAACTTTTAAATGGTAGTATAGCATTAACAACATGATAAGTAAATGAAATTAAAACCGACTTAACTTGACTTTGACTTGAAATCAAAATCATACTGTATATTGATATGATACTGTATATTACAGAGAAAATGTGTTCTCGTTGCATGTTCACTCTGAACAGATAAATTACTTGCTAGAATCATGTCACTCCTGGTTAAACAACATAATAAATTGTAAAGTATGCCATCATCAGATCATACACACACAAAATGCCTAAGCACACTCTTCTCTGTGCTTGTCAGTCCGTTACACTGTAACACTCTTGTCTGTCCATTATACTGTAGTCTGTTTAGTTTATCAACAGCCCGGTTCAGGTGAGGCCATCCAGGCCATTCTGGGGTTGTTCTGGGAAAAGCGTCTGCGTGAGTTCATGTGGTTCATAGGGTCACCCGCAGCGGTGCCACTCTGTTTTCATAAGTAAGGAAACAAATAAGTGATAAGGGATAGCCTGCCACCACACCAGCATTTCAAAGGTTGCCTGGGGAGGGGGACCTCCACCGAGTGAGGCGTGTGGGAGAGCCAGTCAGGAATAGAGTAATTGAGTGGGAGAACGAGGAGAAGAAAGAAAGTAAGATTGCAGATTAAGAGTGGCAGCTGTAAAGTTGTGAAATATCAGCAAGGACGAAAGATTAGAAACATAAGAGCCAAAGAGAGCCGTAAGTAGGTGGTGTTTGTTTTTTAAGATTCATGCTTTCACAAAGTGCCCTGAATTGACAGCAGTTTGTGGAAAGCAGTCTACCCAAACCACACAAACAACTGCACTGAAAATAGATAAAAGCAGTGGAAGAAAATATCTGCGCATTAACAAAAAGAAAGAAATTACTCTTCGTCTCTGCTATTTAGGGAGGCTTAACAAGGACCTTAAATGCAAACTACCTGTTCCAGACACTTTAAGAAAATGTCAAAAAAAATTGCTCGACCTGACTTCAAGTTGGCAACACGCAAATGACCATTTAAAAAAAAAAAACAAAGACACAAACAAAAAATAAAACAAGAGTACATGCTGAACATCCTTTGTTTAAAGGTATGGTTCACCCAAAAATGACAATTCTGCTGAGATCGTTGAATGAAGTCATTATTTCGGTTTTCTTTGTACACAAAAAGTATTCTTCTAGCTTTATAAAATTAAGGTTAAACCACTAACATAGTGAGTGTAAAATATGCCATCATTTTCATTTTTGGGTGAACTATTCCTTTAAGAATGTTTTCCTTTATTCGCCTAAAGCAACGTGTAAATGTTTTATCAATGTAGTTTTAGTTTTTACATTTATGTAAATTCTGTCATTGATTACTAACCCTCAACTATTTTTCTAAATCTGTAAGACCTTTGTTCATTTTCGGAATACATATTAAGATATTTCTGATAATAGAGAGCCCTCTTCCCCTCCATAGACAGCAACACAACTGAAATGATCCCAGATCCAGAATCATAGTAAAACAGTCCATGTGACATAAATATTGTCATAGCATTGCAAAACTGAAGTTGAGCCATGAGATGTCACATGGGCTGTTTTACTATGTTTCTAGATCTGGGATCATTTCAGTTATGTTGCTGTCTATAGAGGGTCAGATGGCTCTCTGATATCATCAGAAATTTCTTAATATGTGTTCAGAAGATTAACAAAGGTCTTACGGGTTTGAAACGACATGAGGGTGAATTAATGACAGAATGTTCATTTTTGGGTGAACTAACTCTTTAGGTCTAGGTGCACGAGATGCAGATGATCCTTTAAGATCAAATATTAACTATGTTACAGAGAATGTGTTTGTGTGAACCGTAGCAGTTAAAACACAAAGCCTTGATGGTCAAGTTGCAAATGAGGTTTTGATTCTGGCTTGTGTCCTTTTGAACTACATGCTACGAGATAATTTATTAATCAAGACACTAAAACAGGTTTCAGTCTGAACCATGCCCTAGCAGTTTGCATGCAAAGTTGTGGTGCTCAAGCAAGAGATGCAGATTTAATTCTGGCTTGTGTAGTTTTCTGAACTAAATAAACTTAAAAAAAAAAAAAACAACAACAGAGAATGAGAACGTGTTTGGGATGAAGCTGTGGTCTCACAGCCTTGATGCACATGTAGGAAATGCATGTTTGATTCTGGCTTGCATCATAATCCCCTTTTCTCCATCTCTCTCCTCAAGTAACTCGTCTCCTATTTACTTTCACAGAGTTAGATATTAAAAGCAGATGCACTGACAATACATCTTCACATTATAGAACTTGCAACACCACTCAATCACTTCATAAAAAATAAAAAATAAACTGCAGGCATAAACGAGCTGCAAGCGTTATATTCAGAAGTCTTTTGACGGCTGATGTGGAGCTCAGAGAGGCACTAACTGTCCATTAGTCTGAGAGCCAGGAGGTTAATTAGTGTGAGTGATTAAGTGAGGGGACGGGAGCGGGGCTATGGCTGCGGTTCCACTGCAGCTCCTTCACGCAGAGACACAAGGACACTCCAAAAAACATCACCGCCTGAAAAGATGCCATCGAATCATCAGCGTCACCTGGGTGTACCTATGCTCTTCTCACGGTAATCACCGCCAATCAGGACAAATAGCCCCTTCAGGAATTCACAAAAGATAACATCATGAAGTGGATAACCAAGGCTAGCGTTTGGAGCCATTGCTATCTTGTTTTGAAGTGAGCTGTTTGCAAACCTAAATCTGGTCATATGCCAGTATACAGCAAACTGATATTTGTCATTTTTATTGAATGTGAAAATAACTGAATAATTCAACATGAATTAAAAACAGCTTCTTAATCTCTCAAACCACATGTTTTTATGTAATTCAACTGTTACTTTTTCAAACAAAACAAACCAAAAGCAGAAGTTTATTGCTTTATTAAATATCAATCTCTGGTGTTAGATTTATGTAGATAGATTTCTGAGGATGAAATATTAAATTATAAGTATGTCAGATAAAGTTTGTGGTCTGAATTTCTTTCTTTTTTAAACAAAGAACTCTTATGCTCGCCAAAGCAGCATATACAACAAAATAAGCAGTAATATTGTGAATTATTATTACAGTTTAAAAAAACTGTTATATACAGTGGGTATGGAAAGTATTCAGACCTCCTTAAATTTTTCACTCTTTGTTATAATTGCAGCCATTTGCTAAAATATTTTAAGTTCATTTTTTTCCTAAATGTACATACAGCAACCCATATTGACAGAAAAACACAGAAATGTTGACATTTTTGCAGATTTATTAAAACAGAAAAACTGAAATATCACATGGTCCTAAGTATTCAGACCCTTTGCTGTGACACTCATATATTTAACTCAGGTGCTG
>JAUCNO010001091.1:753555-765035 GCA_032353835.1 Enteromius viviparus
TATTTAATAATCACGCAGCATCAAACAATCTCATAACCTCAATCACTATGTATGTAGTTTATTTAACCCTCTGTGTCATAAAAGTAACAATATATTTTATGTTTTATGCACTTTAAAGTATCGAACGCAAAAATCGAAAATCGCATCGCAATGGCAATATTTATCAGAAAAACCGAAATTAGGTTTTTTCTTAAAATCGTGCAGCCCTATTTACTGCGCAAAACTATGTTCATTATCAGCGTGGATCTGTGCAGCTCGTCAGTGTACAATGGCTGTGTGTAGTATATAAGGCTCAATGTAAAAAGACTCACCTGATGGCATTTAGTGCTTATTACAGGACCGGCTTTACTGACAAAACGCGCAAACATATCAGCCGATCGTGATCGGAGCATCCCTAGTCACAACAGAACAGAGGAACATCAAAATATATAAAAGTTCTGATAAATAAAATGTATAAAAATAGAAACTTTAGATATGAAACTTTAAAGTGCTTTGAACAAAAACACAATAACAACAAGAACCAAATCAAAGTCACCAGTAAGGGTGTTTCTTCCGTTTTTATTTTATTTTTTAATATTCATTTATCAGCCATTAGAAATGCAGATACCGATAGTTTGGAAAATGCCTAATATTGGCCTGCCGATAAATCGGTCGGACTCTACTATTGATTAGTTCAAAATGAAGACCTTCAGATTAAGGTTTATTAAGATTTGAACATAAGTAGTATTTGTTTGCTACACATGCATACTGAACCGAAAGACCCATACCGGGATATGTGTACCATTACACCCTTAATGAATAGGGTCTAAAATAGTACTTGATACTCTAAAAAGTTGGTTAAAGAAATAGTTGAAAAATGGAAATTCTGTCATTAGTTACTCAACCCTCATGTAGTTTCAAACACACAAGACCTTTGTTCATCTTCGGAATGGAAATTAAGATATTTTTGATGCATTCTGAGAGCTCCTTACCCTCCATAGACAGCAAGGATTTACATATCTTAACTTTTCTTAATATTAATCTGAACAGATGACCAAATGTTTCTCCCATCAAAAATGAGACAAATGGATTCTAAAAAGACACATGAAACAAAAGAAGGTTGTCAACGCTTGCTGTTTTGGGGGTTCATGACACTCTTCTCCTGGTGTCGCTGGCGTGCAGCAGCCGGAAGGTGGCACGCTTCATATTCAGCATGCACAGATAAAGCAGCATAGCTATTATTAGCTTGAGGACAGTTTAAACACACACCGCCCTCCTGGAAAGAGTCGCGATAGCGCTCGAGTGACTCGCTGTAAATAAAGAGAGCCTCACAAGCTCTCAAAAACACTTCACATCTCCTGCCCGCAGATCTAACTTCACTCTATACACTTAAAACACCACATGCTACTGCAAATGCTGGTTAAACTGTGACTGAAGACCTTTAACTAAGCGTTACATCTTCATTATAGACACAGAAATGTATTCAAAGCCCAATATGATGGCGGACGTGCTGGAACTGATAGTCAGAGCTGAAGTTCAAAACCTGCAATGTGATGCTAGCCCAAAATAAACCACTTTAAAACAGTGCAACTGAAGGGTGATGTGATCGTTTTCATTGATCAGTGTTTGGTGGATGTCACTGTCTCATGTGGACGGTTATTGGACTTCCTCTCAGATCCTCAGAGAATTCCCAGGAAGCTTTGGAATCTGTAAGGATTCTTTAAACTAGAGTAATCTGACCACGTTAACTCTGGTAATCAATAGTGACATCAGCTCGACCCATCAGATGCATTTTCCTTCTGAGCGGTCAGGTGACGCCAGACTCACTCAGAAAAAAAGGAGCTTTAGAACTGCTTTAAAGTAGTCATGGTGTTGCTCGTGTCTTGTAAAGCTCTAGTTTCACAGTCTCTCTTTGTAGGGTGGCAGTAAAACAGATGAGGACAGAAATAATTGAGGAAAGAGAGGTTGTCCTTGTGCTGTCACTCAAAGGCACGGGCGGAACAAAGAGACGCCCACTGTAATGAATGAGACTTTGATTTGTTTTTTTCTGACAAGGTCACTGCGAGTGAAAAAAAAAACACTTTGCCTGAACATGGCACAAATGCTAGATGCGGAAAAAATAACTCTTAAGCATGTACGTTCCAAATGCATGTGTTCCTGTCTTTATTTGTAAAAGCAGAATTTGTAAGAAGAACATTGTGTTCTTTGGTTGACTATGATGTTGTTTAAAGGTGTAGTTATCTCAAAAATCTAAAAGGTCTGTCATTGTAGGAATATTTGAGATTAAAAACAATTTAAGCTCAATAGATAGCATTTGAAGCATAATTTTGATTAATTAAATAATTAAGACTCCTGCCATGTTTTCATAAAAAAAAATATATATATATATAGGTTATGTTGAGGAACCTACAATGAAAGGAAAGAGTAAAATTTGGAATTTACTGTGTAGAAGTCATATCCAGTTTTAAAACTTTAAAACATCTGTACAATAGCAAGAACAGCTCAAATTAGCAATGTGAAGCTAATCATTTTTATAAAGTCCCCTGTGTTAATTATTCTGTTAAATAATGTACTGTATATTATTTTGTGGCTTAACTTTAACTTAAACCTTAACTTTTTATGAATGAGTCTTGCCCCATTCAGTTCCATTATTTGGGGATCTAAAAAGGCTAAAAATACCATGATAACATATAAACTATAGCACTATACACAAGTACAGTAAAGGTACATGATCTATAGTAAATCTGTAGTAAATCAATAGTAAATATATGTTGTTAATTAATACTATTTGGTACTTATTTGTATAATTACACTGTAGTAACGGTACATTTAAATAAATTTACCAAATCTCAGAAATCTTAACCTCCATTAAAAGCGTTATTTTTGTTATTCCTATGTTGCAATAATTTCAAGCACATGCCATAGCTATTAAATATGGATATAAAAGCTTCATTATTTGGCTTTGTGATCATTTGCATTGGTTTTTATTAGTGTTTTTGCCATTTTAGTGTGTTTTGTGTATGTTTTTGACTCTAAAAGGGCAGAGACGAGCTTCTTTTTAGCATTTAAAAGAAATAGGTAACACCGTATTTTAAGGACTTATTCTCGCTAGTAATTAGTTGTTTATTAGCATGCATATTACTAGCATATTGGCTGTTTATTAGTATGTATAAATCACATTATAATGCCTTTTCTTGGCATGACCATATTTTAAGATTCCTTAATTCCTTAATATCTTTAAAACTACCTTAGTAAACAGCAAATTTGGAGTTTAGTGAGAGAAATGACATAGTTAATAGTGATTAGGCTGTGTGTTTTGTATTCTAAAGTGTTACCAAGACAAACCGAGCACAGACACCATAAGATTAAAGAGAATAATCCATCTAGAGACTTAAAAAGCTTTGTCAGGCTGATGTGTTTCCTATGGATATGCTTTTTACCTGTCACTTCCTGATCTGGGATCCATTAACATTATTTAACACCATAACCTGAAAACAAAACAATTGAATAAAGGCTAAAGAATTATTAGAAAGAATAAAGAACATGACAGTGTTTTTAATATCTCATGAATCAGGTATGAGTTTGATTTTGTCATAACAGATCTGTAAGCCTCATTGTGTTGATTATTCACCATCATAGAAAGACAAGAAAACAAGAGAAAATCAATAAATCTCTTCAGCATGATGTTCTCAAGGTGTTTCCACTGTTATTGAGAGCATAATTTAAGCATAAGTTTAACAAATAGGTTACATTTTTTAAAAACAGTTCTTCTAGCAGCACAATTTTATACACTGACCTGTAGAAAAACGTTTGTTAAACAATAATATGTAAATACATCCATGTAGTATTATTTTAAGTTATTGACACAGTGATGAAGAAATATGCATGAACAAAAAGAAAAATAAAGAGTGAGTCTTAATAACTCTTATTAAGTCATTGCGGTGTTTATGTTGACTGACTCACACACACATATACGCAGGAAGCCATCTCTCTCAGACAACATGCAATCCCAAAAGCATTTCTCTTTCATGTACTTTTACGCTTGAATAGTCAAATACAAACACAGTTATGTCAAACGCCCAGCATGCGGAGTAAGTAAACACAGTCGGGTATGTCATAGGGAACATAATCATTTAGGTGAAAACTGGATAGTGTCAATATATTGAACCAGTGTATTCAGTCTTAAAGTGAGAGCAGCCCAATAAACCTGATGCTGTTGTTGTCATTAATGTTACTCAAACCGTGAAAACAAAGAGAAAATCACTCACTGCCCTAAACTGAATCACTTGTGGATGTTTAAAATTGTTTATTGAATTTCTTTAGAATTTATTATTACATGTTGTATAATACCTAGATGCTGTAGATGCAGAAACTTTAAGTATAATCAACATGTGTCTATGTTGTATTTTATGTTCTATTTTTTATAATTATTTATTTTGTTCTTATTTTTAATAACAAAATAACTGAGATCAACTGAGATATATATTGTATCTCGTGAAATACATGCAATAAAATATTTGGTTAGTGTGCCCACTCCTTTCAGGGACACATTTTTGCTAGATAAAAATTTTGCTTGTGTTGGAGTAAAATAATGTGTCTGTTCTGACCCGTCAATAGAAATTGAGAATAGTAAACAGGAAATGAGAGAAGCAACTGTGGAAGAGACAGTTTAGATTCTGCTGCAAAATCATGTTAAAAGATAATAGTGTCTTGAATCAGATGCAGATATACAACTACTGTTTCTTTGTAGGTGAAATGTTTCATCTAAGTGATCTTTGGTGATATCAAGAAATGCGCTCGTTGTTTTCTATAAGTATGTTTGAGAATGATGAATATTTTTTTCACATTTATTATTTTTATGAAACATGTTATTGTTCATAAAGCAGAAAGTGGTTTATTTAACCTTTTTTCTTCACTTTTTATGGTATATAGATCACTTCAATTGCACCTGATGTGTTGTTACCATAATTATTAATAATAAAAACAATCCTAAATATAATGTGATTATTATAATAATAATAAAACATTTCCCAGTTATTATTTTTTTTAATGTGAATCGATCCAGAAATGTTTTTGAAAGAATCATTACATTGAACCGTTTTGCCCCCTCACATTGTAAAAGACAGTTTTCCTAGGAGAGAAATCCAATCAAGATTTCATGTACCCCTTCAGTGGAAATAAATGTTAGCAAACATTGTGAAAGCGTTAAGCGTATGGCACATTTTCATCTGGAAAATGACTCTGGAAATGATGCAAGCCGTTTGTTATACAGCAAACAGAAGAGTCAAACTGAGCTGAACTCAGGCCGTCGTGCTTCAGCACACACAATAAAAGAAACAAGATGTAGTTTCACTCGTCACATTTACACGCGAATGTCTGCGATAGTTCAGTAAAGATTGATTTCTCCAGCAGTCATAGAGGCTGCCGGAGCTCACATGTGGCATTTCATTTGTGTGCGTGTAATGAAATAGTGATTCGCTGTGAGATGAAGTGCCGTGTTGAATCTCACAGGCAGAATGCAGAAGCATAGGCAGCTGTCTGAATATTGATCTGCAGCTTTATTAAAGCAAGAAAATGATCAGTTTCTGAATTACAGTACAGTACTGACTTTCATTGTGCTGAGAAACTAAAGCGTTCTGTGCTTTCATGACATGCTAAAAGAAAAGAGTGTTTAAACGGAGGCAGTTGAAAGACTGTTATTATGTTGCGTTAACGTGATCGTATAAACAAAAATATATCATTATTATATATCATCATTTACACACCCTCTACTTGTTCCAAACCTGTATGAGTTTCTTTCTTCTGCTGAACACAAAAGAAGATATTTTGAATAATACTGGTAACCAAATAGTTGATAGAAGCCATTGGCCTATAATACTTTTGGCCATACTATGGATGTGAATGACTGCTGTCAACTGTTAAAGGGCCTAAATTGGCAGTAGATACAGCTGCTAGTTTGGGGGAAATTGTTCTTGCTGTAGACAGTTAGGATAAGGTTTGTTTGTTGTTTATTAGATGAGACCAGTAGCTTCCACTATATATGAATTGTCCCGCCAATCCTCCATACACAACTTTTACAATGCTTTTACACAACATTTAAAAAAAATGCATATTCATATGTGATATGGTCTAAAAGCATAACAACTACACTTTTAATTTGAAAAAAAAAATTAAAAATAAATAAATAGTAGGGGCCGTAAAACAATTAATTATCCAAAATGTGTGTGTACTGTGTATATTTATAACGTACGCATGTATAAAAATGGCATGTACAAAAATGAAAAATGACATAAAATATGCGTGTTAATATTTTCTAAATATATACTGTATGTGTGTGTAAATATAATATAATTATATATGATTAATTAATCATGATTAATTTTTTGCCAGCACTAAATCTCTGTTTCTGTTAGTATTTTAGGAATTACAACTACAATTACAATTGCAACCATCTTGATAAAAATTTTATTATTATTATATTGTATAGCTGTTGGGTCATCATTCATTCGCCTAGCTTAAGATTTTAGTTTTCCTCATATGTTAAATGTGTATAAAGTTTTAAGTAGGCTAATTGAACAGATTTTCTTGTTTAGTGCCAGTAATGTATTTCTATGGTGGCAGTTTACCTTCACCACAACATATAAACAGTAAGCTGGTTGTATTTTCTGTCCAAGTGGGTGGTTCTTGGTTGGAATAAGCTGCGGCATGGACCAGATTTAATGCAATAGTCATGGCTTGAAGGCCCTGAGCAAAAATGAGAAGGCATCTTAAAGCTCTTACTTAGGGGTTTGTGTCTTCTGATGTGTTGATTGATGTCCACACAGTCTTATCATCACAGAGAGTGGAAGATTGGCTCATGGCCTGTTGTTTGGCAGGAGGGTGCTAGTGTTGTGGCCAAATCACACAGCATGAGACCGACCCGGATTATCCCATTCTCCAGTGGGATCCCCATGTAAGGGGAGGAGGTGCTCAGGTCATTTGGATGGAACCTACTCTACATCTTCTACAGCTCTCTAGCTCTATAAAGCTGGACCTTGATCTTCTGCAAAGAGAGTTTGATGCCAGTTTAAGCCTTTTTCCACTAACATGGAGCTGTTACCCAGCTCAAAATTGTCTCAGAAACCACTGCTGTCACCACTGGTTTAAGGAGATCAGATCATTTTAAGCACAGTGGGATATTTTTTTAGTTGTAGGTTTTCTGGCAGTAATCATGATAATGACAAAAAGAAGAGTGACTTCTTTAAAGGTGTTTAATATCTGAGAACATTTCATTTTCTTTCTATTCATCAGGAACAATGAAACTGGAAGCTCAGAGTTGACATGAGACACGTGGCTGATTTGTTTAGCCTGAGGCAAGAGAGTAATAGCGCTCTAAAAGACTTTAATGTGTGTATATGTTATACGGTCAACCAATCCCTGTCAATTCACTTGCTCCTGAGCATGCTAGAAAATAACCCTTGTATGTGAAATGTCATACATGGCAAATACATACATACACATCACGCTACTGTAAAGGAAAATTGTCAGTTTTAGGTCAAGCATGGTAACTGTATTTAACGAACGGATGGAGACACTTAACTGATCTTCTCCAGATTTGCCTTGAGGAGGTAATGTTGCTCAGTTGACAAATAAAGTCAGCCAGAAGCCTGACAGTTGTTCAGCTGTTCTTAAAAATAGTGTAATGGATTTATTTTTAATATGTTGCAGTATTGCAGTATATTTAAATTTGTGTACACTTGAATTATTTAAAAATACATTTGATAGGCGTGTTTTTGTGTCATGTGTTGGTTGCATTGGTGTTAATTTAATTGACTTGACAACTTACAGTTCCAAACACAACATCAAGCCACAGTTTATTAAGATACAAAACACTTTTCGAAAGAATGTTCATAAGATAGCGTCATAGGTTTCATAAACAGTCCATTTTACACTGATGGATCTTGTATTCAACAGTTTTTACCTTCTTGCCCATGTTCCTTGTGCTGTTGAGAAGGGTGGGGGTTGGATCTGGTTCATATGGTGACCTTTGAAACAATCAGCGGTGTCTTAAGGTGAATGAGGCAGCAGTGAAAGGTTCTGTCCAGATGCCAGTTGTGAGGTTTCCTGTGGATTACATTGATCCTCAGAAACAATAGAGCTCCCTGCATGCATTGTGTGGGAATTAATGAATAACATACAGATAATCTCCCTGTTCACACTATGTTGGTGAGCATTTGTGGTGATTTGAAATGACTTTTGATGCACCTGTTTTGTTTCTTTGTCATAGAAAAGGGTAAGAGTTTAAAAGCTCTGCAGCCAATCCTTATTGGTGAATATTTCACTTTAGATCATATGTATAAATTGAAAGATTTTCTGGCAGTAATGAGAAACTCTATGAAAAACTGTTGACAGATTGTAAAATACTTTTCACAGTCAAACTACTCATGCTAAAAGATAATGAAGATATTATCAATTACACTGCCCCTGTTAGTAGTTATGGTTCATATTTTGGTTTTGGGAGTCCCCAATAACACTGACATACATGCAAGGTCAAAAGACACTTTTATTTTCTTATATTAAATTCAGTTTTGAGAAAAGTTTACATACTATGTGATGTAAGAATAAATTGGAAAAGAGAGGTTGAGTGTTTCTACTACATCAGCATTTGTTGGATTTTGTAAAACAAATCAAGAATTCAGTTTCCGTTTAGATCTGCTGAACCTTTCCATCCTCTCTATACTTTATCCTCTTCCTTAAACCTCTTGCACATAATTCCTTCTAATCATGGTCACCAGTGTGTCATCAGTAATTTTGAGTGCAAACAATATTTCCTTCAGTTTTGCAGCTTTGACTGTGACTGGAAAAAAATCTTGATGGTGCGTCTTGTGCAAATACATCACACCGCAGAAGTAATGTGATTCTTCAGAATCATAAGCTGAATATACTTTTATGAATATACGTGTCAGTCAGGGTTTATTGGCTGAAGGTGCTCACATGTGAAGAACATATTGAAAATGCTCCTTTACAGATAGACAGCTCCTGAATATGAAAAGCTGAAAATGAAAGACCTGTCTCTCCCTTTCTCATGCTCCCTTCCCCCTCACAGTCCTCAGAAACCATAAAAGCAGTTCAGAAATGAGAACAGGAATGGAATATGAAATATTCAGAGCGCTTATAGTGTGAACTGTGCTGATCGGAGCAAAGGAGGGTTTGTGTGTGTGTGTGTGTGTAGAATGTTGACGACACTTTCTCATGCACCGTCAGATTTTATAATCAGATTTAGTCTTGTTTTCCAATAAACCATTTAAGTGTCCTTAAAAAAAGATACATTACTGGAAGATGAATTATGTAAGATACTAGGTTTTGTTAAAATACGTTAAATTAAAACTTATAAAGAATTATTATAATTATTAATAGAATTATTAATAGAATTAATAGAATTATTATACATCTATATATTATTTTGATATAAGCATAAACCTAATTAATAAATGTTTGTTAAAAGCTGGTACTTGCTTTCCTAGAATTCCTACAAAACAAAATAAATTTTATTGTGTAGCAAAGCTGCTGAGTTAATTTCAAGATAAATTGAAAATAACACAAAAAGCTAACAAAACTTACATCATATATTCTAAAATGAGTCTTACTTTCCAATTAAAATGTGAATTTATCTTGGTTGTTTTTACTGGCAAACGGCTGAAACACTGATTAAAAATTTTGTTTGCAGTGTGCTCGACTCTACACAACACACACACACATGTGCAATTAAATGCTGCTCTACTTTCTGCTTTTAAAGACTGTTTGATCATCTGCTGTATTATTTCCCACGGTAAATGACAGAAAAAATGGAAGTAGACTTTGAACAACAAATAAACACACTTGCATTAAAGTGCACGCTTAAATCCGAGTCCCTGAACTTGTGCTGATGCAAGAGCATGAACAAGAATCAAAGTGGCCTTGCATTTTAGATTTCATCTCTTCATTATGTACGAGCCGCTGTGTGCTGGAAATTGGGTGAATACTTTGATTATTCGTGATAATTAACATGCTTGTACACAACAGACTTGAATGGCGCTGGTTCAAAAAAAGAAAACTCCTGTTAGATCTGCGATTAAAGTTTTAATCCAGTGTAGAGGTTATCAGTGTTTTTGGGGTTAATGACCTGCTGCTGTTTGTGTGTTTTGTGCGACAGAAGCTCGCCATCAGAAGTTGTCCTGTGGGGACAGCTGCCAAACCCCTCGCCCTCATCAAGCCGCCTAGCCAGAGCATCGCCATCTCTGTGGTGCCAGCAAAGACTCCCGTTTCCATGGTGACGGCACACATTAATGGACAAAAGGCGTTGAGTTCTGAGACGCTCCAGACGTCCCCCATCAACCTCCAAACACCCGCCGGACAGCACATCAGCCGCTCACAGGTACATCTACATCCCTCTATGCTAACATCAGCCAGCCACTGTTACAACAAATCCATCCACACATACAGTACAGCGTTCTTAAATACTTTAGCATGAAACACGAACAGACCCTCTACCTCGCAAAATTATAGTATTATAGTAATGCAGTGACAAATGATACATTCAGCCATGATCTGCCTGGAAGTACTGTCCCCTTGTGTAAAGTGTGCACTTAAGTCAGAGTAGATGATATACGGAATTTGACACAGCTGAAAGTTGAGCTATGACTTAAAGTTGCACTTTAGTGTTTTGTGTATTGGTCATATATCTGTCCACAAACTAGTGCAGCACTGTCAAGGACTCATGTTATGTTTACATAACTCCTTCTCTGAAGAGTAATGGTAATTCTACTTTTGAAATGTGCGTTCCATGGTGGAATGCCTTTGCTTTTGCAGTACCCATTTCAACCACTAGCTGTCAATCTTACACACTGCACCTTTAAAGGAACACTCCACTTTTTTGGAAATAGGCTCATTTTCCAACATCCCTGTAGTCATACACATGTGTTTTACCGTTTTTGAATCCAATTTTGCCGATCGCCGGGTCTGGTGGTCCCAAAATTAGCATAGCTTAGCATAAATCATTGAATCCTATTAGACCAGCTAGCGTCGCACTATAAAGTGACTAAAGAGTTTCGATATTTTTTAATTTATTAAAACTTATTTAAAACTTGACTTTTCTGTAGTCGCATTTTGTACTAAGACTGGCGGAAAATGCAAAGTTGGGGATTTTCTAGGGTGATATGACTAGGAACTATACTCTCATTCCAGCGTAATATCATTGCGCCTGCTTCACTCATGGTACGGCAGCAAAATTCCTTGATTATTACACCAGAATAGGAGAATAGTTCCTAGTCATATAAGCCTAGAAACAAGTTTTAATAAATTTAAAAATATCGAAACTCTTTAGTCATTTTATAGTGCGACGCTAGCTGGTCTAATCCGATTCAATGATTTATGCTAAGCTATGCTAATTTTAGGACCACCAGACCTGGCGATCGGCTGAATGGATTCGAAAACGGTAAAACACATCTGTATTACTCTAGGGATGTTGGAAAATGAGCCTATTT
>JAUCNO010001091.1:785062-802040 GCA_032353835.1 Enteromius viviparus
GGTGTGCGATACTTCGAGCTGTCCTAGACGCGGCGCTGCGCTTCTAGTCCGGTGTGCGACCCCCTTTACGCCGTACGTGTCGACGTCCACCAGACACAAAGAAATTACAGACGCTATTATGGTAATTTAATGTTCTTAAGTTCTTAAAAATAAAACTGCACCTTCTAATTTTTTTAGTATTATGATGTTTTTATTTTTCTGAGAAATGCTTGGTTTTCACTGAACCCGTAGTCATATCGTATAGTATCGATATCGAGATATCTGGCATGAAAATCGAGATATGAAATTTTGTCCATATCGTTCAGCCCTAGTTGGAAGTGAAATAGAGTTTGGAGGCCGTTGAAATGGGTGCACATATCCTAAGAAAGCTTGCTAAAATCGTGCACTTTTTGTAATTTATAGCTTGTGTTGGAATGGCCTTTTACGTTCACTGTTGATCTATAGCTGTTATAGCTATGCAAGCAACTTTTTTACACTTTGCTGTGTTGTGCACAAAATTGCCTGCCCACCAAAGTAGGCCAGATGAAGACCTCTATGCATTGTGCTGCTGCTTAGAATGTTTCAGAGTCAAAATCACAGTTATTATTAGCACATAACCAGCTGTGCACAAGACTGCAGCCTTATCGGATGCTTATATTGGATCATCTAATTACTCTATTCTGAGGAGGTGGCGGCTGCTTATTAGCAAATACAACGCCACCAACTGTGATCTGAGACTGGCGTCCCCTGGTCAAGGATGTGGTCGAGACGTCTATGTCTTTGTTTCTCTCTTTCAAACTTTACCCTTGAGGCCAAAGCGATGATTGCCTGAAGCGGGAACCTCAGAAGGCAGCGAGCTAGTTCACAGTAATTGATTGTTCTGTAGGCCTGAGCTTTGCGTCGTAAACATAAGCCCCGCTGTGATGAAAAACCCAGCTGGAGACAATGCATTCAATAAGGCTCAATGCTTGGGCCCAAACGCCCCATTTCTATGGCAACCGGCTCGTCGGTGTTGTTGGCAATCTAAACCCTAAGATAAACTGACAGTCACTTGTCTCCAGGCTAGCTGTTGCTATGTGTCTGTTGGTGTTTTAGGTTTAAGTCCATGTGTAGCTTCAAATTGAGTTCCATGGAAACTGGGGTGCCGTGTTTTCACAGGAAGTTGTCTAACGCTCATTTGATCCAAAGTTCCAGGAAAATGCTTTTGGGAAATGTCTTGTTGGAAATGTGGTCTGGCAGTTTGTGCACGTGCTTTGAGACGTCTTTCAGTGGCGCTTATGCATGCGACCCAAGTTACAGTTATTTCCCAGTCCCACCCACCCTCTCTTACTGTCATTTCCTGTCTCCTCTCTGACTGTCCGTCTCTTTATTTTTAGCCTTTTTGTTATTTTAAAATCCTGTAGAGACTGAAAAACACCTCTGGGTTTGTATTTATAGTGTCGTAGGGGTTGCACTGACTAGCTGTCAACTTAACTGTAATGCCCAAATATACCTGACGATAGTATCTGCTAAATTCAGAATTAAAGAATTGCCTGGCTGCCTGTCTGTTCTACCTGTCTGTCTGTCTGTCTGTCTGTCTGTCTGTCTATCTGTCTATCTATCTATCGCTCTATCTATCTATCGTTCTATGCATCATTCTATCTATTGTTCTGTCTGTCTGTCTGTCTGTCTATCTATCGCTCTATCTATCTATCGTTCTATGCATCATTCTATCTATTGTTCTATCTGTCAGTCAGTCAGTCAGTCAGTCAGTCAGTCAGTCAGTCAGTCTGTCTGTCTGTCTGTCAGTCTGTCTAATGGTTTATCTATATCGTTCTATCTACAGGACAGGCCAAAAGTTTGGACACACCTTCTTATTCAATGTGTTTTCCTTATTTTCATGACCATTTACATTGGTAGATTCTCACTAAAGGCATCAAAACTATGAATGAACCCATGTGGAGTTATGAACTTAACAAAAGGTGAAGTCTGGTTAAGCCACCCTTTGCTCTGATTACTGCTTTGCACACTCTTGGCATTCTCTCAATGAGCCAACAGTCTTGAAGGAGTTCCCAGAGGTGTTTAGCACTTGTTGGCCCCTTTGCCTTCACTCTGCGGTCCAGCTCACCCCAAGCCATCTCGATAGAGTTCAGGTCCGGTGACTGTGGAGGCCAGGTCATCTGCCGCAGCACTCCATCACTCTACTTCTTGGTCAAACACACAGCCTGGAGGTGTGTTTGGGGTTATTGTCCTGTTAAAAAATATAAAAATTTTGAATAAATCCCCAACAGTGTCACCAGCAAAACACCATCACACCTCCTCCTCCATGCTTTACAGTGGGAACCAGGCATGAGGAATCCATCTGTTCACTTTTTCTGCATCTCACAAAGACACAGCAGTTGGAACCAAAGATCTCATATTTGGACTCATAAGACCAAAGCACAGATTTCCACTGGTCTAATGTCCATTCTTTGTGTTTCTTGGCACAAACAAATCTCTTCTGCCAGGTTTTCTGGCAGCTATTTGACCATGAAGGCCTGATTTATGCAGTGTCCTCTTAACAGTTGTTCTAGAGATGGGTCTGCTACTAGAACTCCGTGTGGCATTTATCTGGTCTCTGATCTGAGCTGCTGTTAACTTGTGATTTTTGAGGCTGGTGACTCGGAAGAACTTGTCTTCAAAAGCAGAGGTTACTCTTGGTCTTCCTTTCCTGGGTCGGTCCTCATGTGTGCCAGCGCTTCGTTATAGCGCTTGATGGTTTTTGTGACTCCACTTGGGGACACACTTAAAGTTTTTGCAATTTCCAGACTGACTGACCTTTGTTTCTTATAGTAATGATGGCCACTCGTTTTTCTTTAGTTAGATGATTGGTTCTAGCCAATATGAATTTTAACAGTTGTCTAATAGGGCTGTCACCTTTGTAGTAACCTGACTTCTGCACAATACAACTGAAGGTCCCAACCCCATTGATAAAGCAAGAAATTCCACTAATTAACCCTGATAAGGCACACCTGTGAAGTGAAAACCATTTCTGGTGACTACTGCTGCGTCCGAAAGCCCTTACTTCCCTACTATATAGTTCGTGAAAAACACCATGCGAGGCCAGTAGTATGTCCGAATTCATAGCATTCGAAATTAAATAGGCGAGAAGTACCCGGATGACCTACTACTTCCGGACAAATTCTGTAGTAAGCATACCATGGACACTTTCCTATTCCATAAGGCTCCGGGAGAGGAGGCGTCATATCCGAAATATTCATATTCGAAAGTTGAGACGAGGCTCATTTAAAGTGTAAGTACCTCAGGAAAAAAAAAACTTTGTTTATTGTTTATGGGTGGCTATTCTGAAAAACTAGAATATATAAAATGTTTTCAGTTATTTCACCTTTTTTTGTTAAGTACTGTGATGGCCGCCGATCAGCGTCGCCCTGGCAACAAACCAGCTCCACCTGGAACTCATCTGCCCGTGCTAATCGTTCACGGCAGAACCAGTATAAAAAGCCCACACAAACACAGAAGAATGAGCAACGACTCCATGCTGAACGTATTGGTGACTGACTTACCTGTTTTTGCCCTAACCCTAACCGCCGCGAACGAGTCGCCCGGGCACCATCACAAGCCACTTGGAGCACTTGGACACCGCACCTAGATCGAGGATAAAGGGGACAAAGAGCACCATTACCATGCCAAGCACCACCATCACCGAACTCACCGTATTGGACTTTTTTCACCTGTGTTTATTAATAAATCCACCCTCCGGGGTTTTGTGTTCACTCATCCCGTTGTCTGTCGTGCTCTCTAGCGCCACGGTTCACAGTACCTATTAAAGAACACACATGTAGGTATACGGGAAAAATATGTCACGTTTTGGTAATAGAGAGTAACAACCAGCTATACAACCTGCAAAGAACTGCGTAAGTAAACTAAAGTTACGATTAATGTTTTGAATTTATTTTTAAATATTGTAACTACGTGTAAGTATAAGCGAACAACAGGTTATGTTTGGGTAATAAGGGAGTAGCAAACAGATATCCTACAAATAATTTATAATGGATTAATAAAAAAAAAAACAGGTACCTATTCTATTAAATCGTATGTTTGGTGTATCTATAAGTAAGCTTTTTAAAATTACTGGGGAAATATACTCTTGTTTTATGCAGTTACAGGGTAAGTATGACATCTACGGGTTGTAAATTAAAGCGGTGATTGTTACCCTCTTGTTCAACGAAGTAACAGGGTAGGTACCAAACCCAATGGATGGATAATTAAACAAATATTCATAATTACTATTTTTAAACTATAGAAACACTTATTCTAATATTAAAGGGTGTATATGCCCTGCTGTGCTACACAATCTTTACATTTGGAGGAAAAATGGCTTCCTTTTTGTAATAATACATAGGAATTACATTATAGCCTACATATTGGCAATGTTAAAGAAAATTAGTTTCTGCCATGATTTTATTTAGAACAGACCATGTAGGCTAGCCTTACCTTACCTTTTTAGGTGTTCTCAGAGTATAGAAATAATAAATGAAAAGGCATTTGTATGTCAGTTGACGGATGAACGGAGAGACAGTTGAATCCATATGATATGCATTTATTGAAACAAACTTACAAGGTGTTACAAGCAGTCTGTAACGTTTGGTGCAAGGTGCGGTGTGTAGTCACTTCCTCAATGGAGCACAGAGCGGAGGACACGACAGATTTAATGCAAAAATATTTAATCAAAACAAAAACTCCAGAGCACAAAAAAGAACAAGCTGACAGGGGCAGCAAAAAGACAAACACGTAGGGGAACACGACAGCACATTACCTTACATTAACAAGACCTGAATAAAACAGAAAGACAACGGTATTTAAAGGTTTATAAATCAAAGACAAAAGTGAAGGCAGGTGTAAAACAACAGGTGAGACAATCAAACTAATGAGGGAAAAACCAAAATCACAAAGACACGACAAGACAGAGACAGAATGTCACACAGGCGAAGTTCAGATGACAGCAGACAACAACATAGGAGGCGAGGCAGAGACAAATCCAAAGGCAGTGTAAAAGGTCAGGCGATATACAAACAGAATCCACGGGAGAAGACGAGAATCGAAACAGGAAACAGGCAAGATCGGCAACGGGGAATCAAACAACAATTAACAAGACACTGGAAGGGGGAAAACCGCTTACAGAGGTAGGACAAGCCATACACAATGATGAGCAACGAGACAGACAAACAGACTGCAATTTATACAGGTGGTACTGATTGAATGATTGAACCTGACAAGCAACAGCTGTGGGGGAGAGGTGGATTCTGGGAAATGGAGTCTATATGTGGAAACAGACACAAAAACACAAGAGTTCTTAGATAGCTGGAGTGCCATCAACAGTCTTTAGCTGGCAGCTCCTGCTGGGCGTGACACCCAGCATGGTGAACAAACATTTGCGTTACATGGTGACCAAGCACTTCTGGTTCCGGGACGGGACTGTGCAGCGGGTATTTTTTCCGGTGCCCATGTTAACATATGACAGCTTTCACATAGCACATAGCACAGACCCTTTGCTGTGACACTCACTTTAACTCAGGTGCTGTCCATTTCTTCTGATCATCCTTGAGATGGTTCTACACCTTCATTTAAGTCCAGCTGTCTTTGATTATACTGATTGGATTTGATTAGGAAAGCCACACACCTGTCTATATTAGACCTTACAGCTCACAATGCATGTCAGAGCAAATGAGAATCATAAGGTCAAAGGAACTGCCTGAAGAGCTCAGAGACAGAATTGTGAATATGATAAATGTGTAATTTGAAGAAATAATGCACCACATTTATTTAGAAACACAGAGGGGGTTTTGTGTAGATCAATAAAGAAAAATATAAATATGTTTTGACAGGGTTAAAAGATTTTGTGTAGTCTTGCCTCTTGATCCTCAGAATAACTTGAATATGAAGTTATGATAATAGCTGGTCAGTGCCATGGATCTTCCTCTAGATATCACGTACATTAATTTTTTATTTACTGTGATAATAAATCTACAACTTATAAATGAATCGAGGTCGAGCGGTGTCCGATTCACGAACTAATGAGTTATAAGAATCGGTTCATTTCAGTGAATCAAAAACGGTTCAAAAGATGGTGAATTATTACTTTCGTCATGTGCAAATTGAAATGATACAGGAAAACTCTGTGGCGCTAGCTTTAGAGTTTTTGCATGCACTAACCGTATGTAATTAGACCTTTGTGTGCTAATGTTAACTATCGTGTTTGGCAGATATAGTGAGCATGAAAAAAAGGGACAGACACAGGGAGCCATTCAGAGGTTTTTTACAAAATTAACCGATGATACCACTGAAGGTGAGGGTTTTAGAAAGGAGAGGTCAGAGGACAGAATCGAACAGCAGGCAGCAGAGTATGGTCGACAACCGCAGGCTGAGGACCAGGGTAGCCCAAACCCCCCTTCACCAGGTCAGAGAAAACATGATGTAGGCAAACCCAGATGATAGACACACAATGCAATGTATTAAATGGTATTCATTGAAATGGCATCGAGGAGAAATATAGCATAACTGCTTGCTGAGGGTCTGAAAATAATGACGCCAAAATGGATGTAGTTAGTTAGAAAGCAGCTAGTACCAGAAAAGTAAGCAATAACTGCTCATATTAACTTAATTTTCAGAAGAATGCATGCCTTGCTGGGAGTATGTGAGTGATTTGGTTGCATTATGGCTTCATGAGCTCCGACACGGAGCAGGAGACAGTCGTGTGCAAATTCTGTCGCCAGCCGGAAAACTGAATTCTGATACTAGCTGCCCACAGATCTAGTTATTACCATACTTTAATTGTTAAATCAATCCATAAATTGTTTAAGGAATACATGATCAAGTTAAAATGTCAAAATATGTTATTAAATTACATACTTTTCTATTTTATCCAAACAGAGAACGCTCTGAAAGCTCTCACACCAGCATCTACAAACCAGGCTGTGGAACGTGCAGTTGGAGTCTGTAAAAAGGAGGTCAGTGCCTTCTCCAACTCATGGAAGAGAAAACGTGACTTGGCCAAGGCACAGTAGTGCTGGGCTTGCCTCCCCATCAGCTCATCACTGAAACCCCTACAAGATGGGGCTCTCGGCTGCAGATAAAGAGGTTCCTTAAACAGGAGAAAGCTCTTTCACAGGTCCTTCTTGCAGACAAGAAGGTGAGACATGGACATTTGATATTACACACTAATACTTTTCAATGTGGATTCTGATTTGTTTGGAGCCTAGATTAAAATCATGATAGTAACCCTTTTTCTTTGCTTGCTATCTGACTTAGGCAAGACACCTGGTGCCAAGCTGGCAAGACATGGTGGTGCTAGAGTCCTTAAACCCAGCACTGGGTCCCCTGTTAGAGTTTATTGATGCTTTGTCGGGGGAGAAGTATGTCTTTTCTGAAGCCGGTACTACACCTCTTTAAAAACGAAATCCTCACCCAGAAGGATGGGGACACAGAGCCCACAAAAGCAATAAAAGATTTTTATTTTTCTTTTGATACTTTATTTTGGTTTGCAAACTTTGCACTACAAGGTTGAAAAATGTTTTGTTTATTTTTTTATAATTGAGTGATTTTCTGCTCAGAAACTTGAAATGGTTGTGCACTTTATTTATTTATTTTTAATAGTTTATTTTGATAATACTATTTAAATAACTATGATGTGGATTTGTGACTGTTCAGTCAAATGTCACTTCAAAATAGAGTTGCAAAAAAAGTATGCAATGATATTTTTGTCAAACTTTTTAGAGAATAACTGAAAACTTTATTGTGGTATATCATGATATATCATATACAGTATATCATTATCGTGATATATGATTTCTTCCATAACGCCCAGCACTACTCTAGCACTAGCCTATCTAGCTTATAGAAGCTCGTTCTCCTCCTCCCCGCTAGAACCCCTCTTCCTAGACGAACTGAACAACCCGCTTCAAGGTTTTGGTTTCAAAAACACCTTAAATCCGTCCTCTCTAAATCTGGAGTGGATCCAAATAATTTCTTCTCCCATTCATTCAGGATTAGAGCAGCTACTACAGTCGCTAAAAAAGGCCTAACCCCGAGTCAAATTCAAACCTTAGGCCATTAGTCCTCCGAAGCATTTAGGACCTACATCCACTTAGACCAGTGATTCTCAACCCTGGTCCTCGCGCCCCCCTGCTCTGCGAATTTTGCATCTCTCTCTTTCTTAACGCACCTGATTTTGATAATCAGCTAATTAGAAGAGAGCTTCGTGCATGAGCTGTGTTCCCAATCGACATGGTCCCTACTCAGTGTCCGTTAACTTCGGAACATTCGTTTTACTTCGGAACATTCATTTACGGATTTGCGCTGTAAATAAGTGAATACGATTTAAATTACCTCTCGCACACACACTGTGCTACATCAGCGGTTCTCAATCCTCGACCTCTCCTCGCGTCCCCCCGCTCTGTGCATTTCGTATGTTTCTCTTGTCATTTGTTCTGTTTGAACGTATGCGCACTGCGAAGTGGACATCACCAAATATTCTGCCATGATTCCAGTTTGAAGTGAATTTATACATTCCATTCAAAGTGCATTTAAGTGTGCGAGACGTAATTTAAATCATATTCATACCAGGGTTGAGAACCACTGCCCTAGAAGATTTGTGATTACTGTCACCCTCAGTCCACCTGAGCTACAGCTTGAAGTAACCTACTACGAAGGGAGAAGCTGAGTATGCATTGCACCTGCTGCCAATTTATACACGTGCTATGATCAGCGGCAGCTGGATGTATGCCAGTGTGCAGTTGCTTCTATAGTTTAGACTCGAAATTGATGTGTCTCTGTAGAGAGATCCCCAATTTCATCTTGCATCATCGAGCAAAAATGCAAACTGTAATGTAAGATTTGTAATTGCATTTGGATTATGTCACAATTTATGCGTCCGCATATTGAAAATGAAATTAAAAATAAAATTTGAAATTCAATTTGAAAATTGTCTCAACAACAAGGTTTGGAGCTATTAATTTTGAACAATTTTACTTTAAAATGTACAAAACCTGTTTTTTTTCCAATTCTTCTTTTGTTTTTTTATTGAGTGTATCGTGGACTTCATATCACAATATCGTATTATTTGATATAGTTCTATCCTAGTTAATAAACATCCACAGCATTTAATATTTTGTGTAAAATGTGGATAAAGCTAGCAAAAAGGTTGTTGTCAAAAGTGTGTAAGGAGAACCTGCCTTTCCTCATATGTTTCTAAAAATATCAACATTAAGGCCAATTAACACTATACCATCAGCACCAACCAACAGCAAAAATCACTAGATTAAAGTCTGTCACTTATCAGGTATTCCATCACCCAATAAATGGCAACGTCGGTCAAAAACAAGTGCCCACCAGCAACACGTGCCAACAACAGTAACACACTGATCTGATAAAAGTGTCAGTTGCCGTTGATGAGTGTTTGTCCATGCACGTAAAAAAAACCTAGTAACACTTTACTTGAAGGTCTGTGCATATGACTGCCATGACATCTTCATAATCATGACATGAGGCCAGAAATATTTTAATAAACATGATATGACCCCTTTAACTCCTTATAATGTAATGTGACTGAAGGGAAATCATGGGCATTTCAGGTTTTATGGGATTTATGGCATTTTGGCAGCAGCTGAGATACTCACACATCCTATCACCAAACAGATACAAGAACAACTAAGTCTTCAGCAGAAACAGTCTATAGTTAAGGACTTAAGACATCTGATACTGCACTCAGACTTAGCTGTTCTAGTTTGTTGGGCACAAATATGATGGCCCTGTGACCTACCATGCTTATGAATAAATGATAGTCCCTGCAATATCTGAAAGCTTATATTCCTGATGACTGACTCTGGAAACAATTTGGTTCTGGAGACAGAGAATTAGCAAATGCATCCATCAAAAGAAAAGTGCCATCCATCAAGCACAGTGACAACCAAGTTAATTTTGACTTCAAGGGATACTTGAAAATGGGAAAAAAAATTCTGTCATCATTTACTCACCGTGAAGTTGTTCTTTTGGTCAATTAAAAAGTTTCTGGTCACTACTGACTTTCAAAGATTTTTTTTTCCATACTACAGAATTCATTGAGGGCCAATGACTGGTTACGCACATTTTTTAAAATAACTTTTTTATGTTCAACAGAACAAATTATAATATTAATTCTGTTTTTGGGTAAACTATTCAGTTGTATACTAAAGGCATCATATGAAATTGATCACAGTAAATGGCAAATGGACTATGAAATCTCTTCATACCTGTCTTTCATGAGCTGGTAGAGGTTTTCTTTCATGTATTCAAAGACAAAGTACAAGTGATCATTCTCTCGTATCACCTCCTTTAACTTCACCACATTAGCATGATTCAGTTTCTTCAGTGACTGCAACATAGAAATGAAGAATACCAACAGAAACACTATGAACCCCAATATTTTACAGTTGTATCTGTTTGTTTACACTGTGTCTTAACCAGCTGCGATCTGTAAAACTACATTTTTCCACCAAGAACATATCTAAATTGCGTCCTATGCTCTCAACCTCAAATGCACAAATGTCAAGTCAAGCCACTTTTATTTATATAGCACTTTTAACAATACAAATGTTAATTCATGTGTTTATGACCTGGAGGTTAGATTATTATAATGCTTTATTAGGTGGTTGTTCTGCACGCTTGATAAATAGACTCAGCTGGTTCAAAATGCAGCAGCTAGAGTCCTTACTAGAACCAAACTATGAGCATATTAGCCCGGTTTCTCTCAACACTGCACTGGCTTCCTAACAAACATATTTTTAATGTAGTGGGTTCGGTGATTGCTACCTTTTGGGATGACGTCATGGACGGACAGGTATCAGGTAATTTCCGCCTAAATTAGTTAAAGGTGTGTGGCGTGAGATTTGTGGAGATCGCGCAGAGTTGTTTGGCGTGGTGGCATTGCAGAGGTTGAGTTGGAGCTGTACGTCCCATATTACAGTTTTTCCCCTTCCGTATGGCGGATTAGTTCTAGGTATGGTGTTTAATTTATAGACGTGTAGATTGGTGTTTTCTTTTTTTTTTATAAAGCGTATGCTTGTTTGTTAACTTAACAGACACGGATTAACAGTCACCGCTTGGAATAGTCCTTTCATATCCCAGCTGGTTATCTGCGCGTGTAAACGAATACCTTTCAGAGCTGTTTATTGCAGCCTTCTGCTCCCCTTTTATGTGGCTGACGTTGCCTGGGTAGGTGAAGTAAGTCGATGTATTATGCGTTTTAAACAACGCTTTAAATCCGTTAAAGGATTGTTAGGCTGCATTAATTAGATCAGCCGGAACTGGGTACCCTCCCCTTAACACATAATGTACTTGTTACATCGTAAAAAGAATGGCATCCACGCTAATATCAGTCTGTCTCTCCCTTATTCTGTTCCTCAGTCCGTATCCAGATCAGATGGTGTACCCGCACAAAGAGATGATCTTCATCGGAGACCAGAACACCTAGATGAGTTCCGTGGACAGATTGCCAGAACCAGATGCACACAAACACACTATAAGTCCTCTACACAATCTGACGTGTTTAAAATTGAACTGGAAATTAGGTGCTGGGTGTCCGGCCAGGGGAGAACAAGGTTTTTTTTCCTAATTCTGTCATGAATAGGGTTTTGGTTCCTTGCCGCTGTCGCCTCTGGCTTAGTTGGGGACACCTGATTTCTAATGATTATCATCGTCTTTACAAAAGAGATAAACAAATAGCTTAATTCTCGTCATTATACATTACCATCACTCTGTTCTCCTACTTGATAATGTTCAGTGCTTTGCTACAATCTGTATTGTTTAAAGCACTATATAAATAGAAGTGACTTGACTTGACCAGACAGCAGCACCAGCAAAGAGCTTAAAATTAAATATGACACAATGTGTGAAGCAAACAAACAAAGATAATATATCACTTTTCAAACAATCACTTTAGGCATTAAAAAGGTTTTGGAAAAGAAATGTAATGACTTTACATTTTTTTACTATTGATACTATCAAAATTTACTCATTAAATATTTAAATTTGACCTAAACAGTGACTAAATGTACAGTATCTGACTTAAAGTGGGGTTTAAGATTTTTAAGGTAGTTTTCAAGCCTGTAACCAGTAACAACAATTTATAATGATTATATATAAGGTTATACAATTTATATATAAGTTTTTAACACTGAAAATCTCACATTTGTGACTATAGACCACAAAACAGTCATAAGGGTATTTTTTTAATTGTTTGTTAGGATAGGACAAAGTTAGGTAGAGGAACAACTATTTGGAAAAGAAAAAAAATTTGCATATATTTATATTAGGAAATTTACAATATTTTCATGTATCATAATCTTTACTTAAAAGGATAGTTCTCACACAAAAAAAACGGTCATAAATTACTCATTACTCATACTGTACACAAAGTTAAATAATTATAGACTCATTTTTAAACTCAACTATTAAAATCTATTTGAGAGATGAGTTTTGAGGTGAATTATATTCACATATCCCTGAATAAAAGCTTTCTTTAGCCCCAGTCAGTGACTGGAGGACGTGATTTAAATGTTCAAGGATGTTTATTTGTCCCAGGGGTTTTCCCTCCAGAACTATTTGCCTCCAACTATTTGTTCCCAAGAGTCCAGACACAAAATGAGGTTCCCTCATCGCTCATTCATTTACACAGCAGGACAGGGAATTTTTTTTAAAATTTAATTTACTGTTGGGTCATACAGATGCTGGTCTGAGAAGTGAACTTGATAGTACACTTTATAGAAACAGCAAAGTGATTTGTCATTCCTAAATGTAATTTCAGATAACTATGAGCAAATTAAAATGAGAGAAGGTATCTATCATAAACACCTTCATTCCTTTCATGAATGAATATGAGCTTTCATGAGCTTTCATGAATACCTTTCATTCATCCTATAGTTGTACATCAGCATAATAACTTCATTTTTTCTGTAATAAAACTGTGGTGTTTTGTTATTAACATGTAAAGAATGCTACTTTTCTACAAGTGGGCAATTATATATAAACAGACTTTTTAAAGTCACTACAAAATTTTAAGTTTGGAAGAAGGCATATAGTAAATGCACTATAATAATCAGTGCAAAAACAGTCTGCCTTTAGTTGCCTCCATTCAATAAGCAGTTTAATTTAGTAAATCTGGTCATGATTTGAAAGTCCAATCTCACTATTAGCAAACCATTAGCTACAACTTTGTTTCTTGTTAGTAGTTAGTAAGGTAGTTTGGGTATTTGGTAGGATTAGAGATACAGAATATGATCATAAAGAAAATTAAAAGTACTAATAAAACAGCCAATGTATTAATAATAGTCATGTTGATGAGCAACGTGGTAATAACTGGTTACTATACTAAAGTCTAACCCATATCTGAACTTGTTTAAGTTTCACTGCCATTTGCATTGACACACACAATCATGACACCTCAGTAAGAAAGAAACCCAAATAACCTCAAATTGCTTTTTAAGCCTGTAACCTTTTAAAATTGCAATAACCAAACTGCAATGACCTCAAGCCAGTTTGAGTCATTTTGGCAACCCAAGCACTAGGTAAAAAGGGGGCAAACCCTGGGATCCTATAATTATAGCATAGCGAGTTACTTTAAACATTTACTGCGGCTTCATTACGAACATATTTCGTCCAAATCCTCCAAACCCGCCAGGACAGAAATAACTGCTTTTTGTGCAGTTTGTGGGTGGAGAAAGAGATGCATTGGTCAGCTGCCAAAGAAAAGATAATTTCACCCAAATAAAACTTCTGATAATTAGAGAAAGCAGTATGGTTATGATGCCAAACATAGTGTTGAAAAAAAACAAACCTTCCCTGCAAATCTATCACACTCATAATTTGAGCTACGTAAAAAAAAAAAAAGGCTCTGAGATCTGGCAAATGCTATGGTTTGATGAGACCAATATTGGCTCCAAGAAAAAACGCACCATAGTTACAGTAAAAAATGGTGGTAGCAGCATCAAGTTGTGGAGGTGTTTCTCTTCAGCCGGTACTGGACCATTGGTCAAGGTTTCTTTTTTAAAGAAAACTTGTGAATGGACTTGAAGAGAGAGCAGTCCATTGCCACTCAACACAAAATTCCCCAAGCTGGGTGTGCAAAGCTAGTACAGACACATCCAAAAAGATTAATGTAATAAAAAAAAAATTAGTTCAATTAAATATTAGACGAGGGAACTGATCACTTTTACAACCCTGTTATTTTAGTTTTTTTTTAATAATCAGTACCCTCTTTCAAAGGGAAATGATGATTTGGTCCCACTTTATATTAAGTGTCCTTAATACCAGTGTACTTGCATATCTACAGTAGATATGTATGTAGTACACTTGTAACAACCCACAGAATGCAAATACAAATTTGTAACAGGACCTATGTAACTATATTTTGTAACAACAATATAAGAGTAATTGGAGTCATTTGATCCAAGGGGTGGAGCTGGGTAGGTATAGGGGTGGAAATGGGTAGGTTTAGGGAAATGTAAAGTGGAAGGAGTTGGAACTCGAGTTGGAGGTAGAGCACCACTGTAAAACCAGTGTACCAGTGGTAACGACTCAGGAACTGTCCACTCAATATAACTTTCTGGACACCAGTCACAATATACAGTGTGTACGGAAAGTATTCAGACCCCCTTACATTTTTCACTCTTTGTTATATTGCAGCAATTTGCTAAAATCATTTAAGTTCATTTTTTCCCTCATTAATATACACAAAGGTGGTGATTATCCTTGAGATGGTTCCAGCTGTGTTTGATTATACTGATTGTACTTGATTAGGAAAGCCAGAGAACTACATACAGATCTGGCCATTAAAAATGCGTCTCTTTTCACACGTGTAACAAATTTGCTCAATAGGGGAATATTTATAATTAATTAGAACTGGTTATAATTAATTACAAATGTTTAGATTAGATTTTAGGATTAACTGTAGCAGAATTAATGTTACAATTACTTGATCTGTCCGTCCACCGAGCAGATAGTATAATTATTTATCAATTCTAGGAAAGGTTATTTACTGGCCAAGAAAATAGCTTTCCCACTCTGCAGTACTAGCAGTAATTTAGCATGTAGCTAAGATCAAGGTTCAGTGACTTACAACAAACAACAAACAAACGTTTGGGAATATAAGAAATTTAATAAATGAGGCTATAGCTAATATACAAAAAATTAAACAAACATATACGAACAGGATAAAGGAAAGTAAGGAGAAGAGAGAGAAGGGCAAGATAATGGCAGTATTTCACAGCAATTAACCACGGCCTAATGAGAATCATCAAAGAATCAAGGTTCACCTTAAAAGGGGTTCAAGCTTAAACACGCATTTAAATAGTTATAAATGTTACTTGCATTGGTCGTTTTGTCTGCAAAAGAGTCCTGATTTCTAGATGATCAACCTTTATGTGCAAGCTGGAGGTTTTTGTTTGGTTCCTCGAAAGGTAGGCAAGTAATCCACAGCGAGTTAATAAAGTTCCTTGAAGGAAAAACTGCTGGAGGTTAAACTAAAAGGATGAGTATTGAAAGAGTGTTCGTCTCAAGAAGAAGGGATTTGAGCAAAGATTAGCCTGGGTCCGTAACTTTTGATGGTTCCCAGACACACCCACCATTTGGGTGCAATGGCCAATCACAAGTGTGAATTTTTGTCAGGAAAAACTTTCTTTGTTTCTCTTTACGACCCATTGGAATTTTTACTGCTGTCCAGAGATTTGTTGCAGCTTAATTCAAAACCTTAGAAATAGAAATTGTATGATGCATTTTGTGTTCACAAAGTATACATCATTGTTTGAGTAATAAAGAGGAGATAATTTTGATACCATGAAAGGAACCTTTAGGAGGTAGTAAAGCAGAGATACACTTATACAATAAAATATATAAGCAATTTGAGTTTAATGCAAATAAAAGTTGTAACTAGTATAAGGGAACATACGCACACCGCATGCATATACGGGATACATTTATAATTGCATATTCATTGCATAAAATACAGAAAATGTCTTTAAGTGTGTGCATGATGTGTATTGGAAGCATACTGTGGGGAACCAACCACACAAGATATGCAGAAATCATTTATTTAATTTCCTCAACGCACCAAGGCAATAAAACAGAGACTGCTCCACGTATCGAAACATTCGCTGGCGCCAAGCTGTCGGATGAACATCCTCTCTCGGAAAGGGGGAAGAGGACCCCCCTTGACGGCTTTACACTTATCAATGAGTTATCTGTTTTCGCGGACCCACTGACCACGCATCGAACTCGTAAATGATGGATTTTAATGTCTTCACATGACACTGATGAAATTAACACATAGGCGCTAGAGTCACAAGATCGAGGACATCTGCTCTCGAGTGTGAACTCTAACCTTCGGACATGTAAATCCCTAACAAAGAACACTCTGCGCAAACAACGGTTTGATTGACTGAGAACTGCTGAGAACTGTGTTCCACTATGTGTGTGCGCATGGCGCAAGTGTGACCTAGGTCACACGGTACTGCGCGCGCTTTTCCTCAGCTCAGGACAACGATATTTTCCATAGAGAAACCTGCGTTGCATGTTTCACCAAAGAATTAATATGTATCCCACACTACCCTTACTATTCCGTGTTGTTTTCTTGTATTGCCATTTTATTTCTGTGAATTGAAATGCGTGCGTGTGTGTGTGATGAATGGAAGTATGAATTAAACTGTAGGAAGTTACCTAGCAGTATTTGGTATGCCAAGATAGTGTTTGAAGCGGAGAATTGTTTTCTGAACAAAAGAAGCTGGTATCTGTAACTGGGAAAAGGTTATTAAAACTTTAGGAAAGTTTGATATCAGACTTTGAAAGCACCCCCAGCCAAACTGTGTTTTAATGTATGTTGATAAGGCAGGATATGCATGACAACAGAACCAATCACGGCAAAGGGACCGCCCTGAACGCTCTTTCATTGGTTCTCACACTTCCTGGGAGTAACGGAAATCCAAGGTTTAAAACA
>JAUCNO010001091.1:839972-862494 GCA_032353835.1 Enteromius viviparus
ATGGCGTGTTTACATTAATCATTTTTATTCCGATCAGGTTTTTAATCCGATTACATATGCCCATGTAAACGTGGCTATTGTCAAAAGCTTTAGTTTTTTTGGTCTTTTTTAAAATAAATGTCAATGGTTGTTAATGGTTACTATGGATGTGAAAGGTTCCCCATTCACATTTCTAATCTTAGCCTTAGTGTGTGTAGTTTTTATGTTTTTTGTAAACATCATGCCACATATTTTGTCGATTAAGTTCAACGTGTACTGAATTCAGAACTTTCCTTTAAATCAGTGCATTCAATGACATAACAAGCTTTCAGGAGCTTGCAGAATAGACATAATCTGAACAGAATGTGTTAGCATAAACCCGCATGGGAATGATGAAATGTTGTTCAATTCACCCCAAAGTAGAGCCAGTTTGAGAAAAAAAACAACATCTTATGAATGCTATACGATATATAGCAGGCGCAACCAATCATAATGTAGTTAAAAACCAATTGCGTACGATGTAAAACACAGCTGACACCATTTTATCAATCAGTACCGCCTTCATCGTAAGCAAATCCAATCCCTATCTTTCCACTATAAATAAACCAGTTTCTTTCCCTTCCGCATCTCGTTCTTTGCATTCCCTCTGCCTCCCTTTTCCACAGTTCGCTCCTTCCAAGGGGGTGCAGGGTTCGAGCCGGACTCGGCCCGCTCCCGGCCCGCCCCCAACAGCACACCAAACATGCATTACTATTATTAATGAGGAAGTGCAAACTCGTGAAACATATTTGGTGTTTATTTAAAAACAGAATTTTCAGTAATGATTTATTGTTGGTGGCTATACCCTGCATAATGCAGAACAATAAAAAAAAAAAAACAAGCGGAGATAGTGAGTCTGATGTGTTGGTTAGGACATGATGTTGAGCTAGATCCGATCACCCATTGTCTGTTTCATACTACATGTCTGTGTGTGTATGTGTAGTGCAGCTGGTGTCCATCTGAAGAGCCTTAGCACTTTGTTAACACTGTACAAAGGTGTTTGGTGTGTCCAGTATGATGTGTATGAGTAGTTTTTGTACTAACTATTGTCTGCTCTCATGTTCTTCCTGCTTCTGTATTGATTCATTAGCATTTATCGTGTAAAATGCATCAGTGAGTTTGCTAAATTGGACGAGTCTGCTAAAATGTCCAGTAATGTCCTCTGTCTAGTCTTTTTACCCAGCTGGGTAAAGAATTATGTGTCTAGTTGATGATGTAAATGTATGGTATACAGTAATTTTGATGTTGTGATAGAGAGTATGTTGTATACCTGAGGTTATCACTCTATCTAGCTATCTATATATATATTTGAATTAAAAACGTACAGAATGTATGCAATAAATCTCTTTCAATACTATGTTTGTCTTATCTCCTACATTTACTCAAGTCCTCTTTACAGCACTTAATTTGGTAAAATGGTGCATCAATGTCTTAGGACTCCATGCTGGTTCCATCCAGACTTCGAAAAGCTAATTGGCGATCCCTGATATAGAAAAGTAGGGCACGACTATACTAAGTTCAACTGTTAATTGTACACACTATGTTAATTATGTTCTCTTTGTATCTTGTTAAAATAAATTTCAGTTGTTTAGGTGAGGGAAATGTACAGTAATTCACAGGAAGATGTACATTAAAAGGTTATAAGGACCTGAGAAACTTCTGTTACAACAGTCATTAGAGGTAAATAGATTCAGAATTGCTGTCAACATGAATTACTTATTTGAAAACACTTGTTCCAGACTTGATTTGACAGAAACTGAAATACAGAATCTTTATGTCAATTTGACAATTGAATCTTTTATCCAGTTATACTTAATTCTGCCTTCAGGTTTTTCTTCAAAGTTCATTCTTCTGAAATGTGAGTCGCAATTACAGTATGTGATTCAATGAGAATAAACTGTACAGGGCAATTTCACATTTTTTTATATTTAAACCATTTAGTAAGATTCGTATGACCTCACTCATACAAACTCATTTTTGCTAAATTGTAAGTTTTTTATCAGTTGCCAATTCATATGAATTTGTACGAATGACCTACAACTTACCCCGCCCCTAAACCTACTCACCACTGGGGTTTAGACAATTAGTAAAAAATCGTATGATTGAGGTCGTGCAAATTCGTATGAATTAGCCACCTCGTAAAATAAGTACCAATTGGGCGTAAGACTGTTGGCTGGTCAGTTATATTTAACAAACCGAGATGAGTAAAAATGCATAATGAAGTATTTAAAAAAACTGACCTGACAAAATATGACAATAACAGCTATTTTTGTGTTAACAGGACTTTAAAAATTCCACAGGAACCCAGGAGACACAAGAACTAAAAATAAACCCAGTGACAACATTTTTACATTCTCGTGAAGTCAAATGTGTATGCTCAGCTTAGCAGCCTTTGGGTTGGAAACTGATTTGAATATGTTGAAGAAAAGGAGCTAAATTGTGTCTTCTGTGTTTAATGCAGAATGGTGCAGTGCAGTAAATCTGGCCGATGTGCGCTTCATGATGCAATCATCACATACACACAAATGCACATTACCAATGAATGCACACACACACACACACACACACACATCTGTCAGTTCTACTCCATTTCCATTGGTTATGGTGTGACACACAGCTAATAATAGCACCCAGCGGTCTGACCCAACAGCCCCTAGGGCTCCAGCGTTCGTCTTGAAGGGCACCGCGTGAGTCTCCTGCTCATCTTCATTGCTACGGCTCTTTTAAATAGAGCGCAAGTGTTATATAACGGCCCAGTGCATTCATGAATGAGAGTGGAGGAGGGGTGCTACATTCATACTGTAAGACTGCACCTCTCCTCAGCTGTTGTTCTGCTGAAATGAATGCGGAGAAGCTAAACGCTCCTCGCACATCTTATTCATGTGCTGGGATCTGTGGGAATTTGCGACCTGGACCCATAATTGTGATTCCTCAAGAGCGTTCGCGCAGATGTGATCACCCTTTCGAAATGAAATGAGCTCTGCGGAGGATCCTTGAAATGAAATGAGGAACGAGGCTGTCAGAGACATATAGTACACTAGCGACTGTTGCTAGGCAAAAAGGACAGTTCACATCAGCAGGTTTAGCACATAAGTAATATTCTGAGGATTTTTTTTTTTTTTAATGTAGTCTAACACTCTATGGTGAGAGGAGTGTTCCTGATTTTAAGTTCTAAATTCAATTAATTTTTTTATTAAATCTGTAGCTAAAATAGTTTTTGATGGAGTGGGTACAGGATTTAGAGTATCAAGCTGAACCCTGTAAAAAACATGCAAAACGATAATAGATTTATGATTCTTTAAGGAAGCATGTCCGATAAAGAAGAATGAGATTTGTGCTGTGGTATTCTTTAATGCGGTGCTTTTTACAATATAAACTGTTCCAAAGCAATATCAAGAACATGTTCCATAAAATTCAAAAGAATGTGAATGAGAATAAACAACAACAAAAACAACAATAAAACACACAATAAATCAATAAATAAAATAAATGATCAATAATAAAAAAAAGTCATTTATGGCTGATAAATGTTGACACTGACATCTTCCAACATTTTTTAAAGTGTAATATAAGTAGTATGTGTGTGTATACTGTATATACATGCTGTCAAACGATGATTAATCTTGATTATGTTTATAAATTAAATATTAAATATATTTATAATATAAATTCTGTTAATATAAATATATACATATTTTTTAAATATATACTGTATGTGTATGCATTCATATATACATAATACATATACACATAACACACAACACTACATTCTTCTTTTCACCTTGATTTTCCGGTTCTTATTTTTTAATCATTTATTTATTTTAATATTAAGATTTGTACATTTTGGAGAACCATCTCCCAACCCCCATCCCAGAATAAAAAAAAACAAAAAAAAAACAACAACAACAAAAAAACTGTATTGACACTGTAATCAATGTAAAGATGCATATATGCATACACCCACAAATTATATACTTATAGACCTGCACAAACACACAAAAGGTGTAGATACACAAAACCTTCCTACATATATACATACAGAGATTTGTTCCCATTTCTTTTGGAAGATTAATTGTTTTTAAGTTAAATTATTTCAACACGAATATTTGAAGCAAAAACACCCCACCAATTATAATTCTATATACATGTATATATAAAACAGTGTCATAACAACAGAAATGACTGAAATAAATCAAACAAGCTAAATAGTTTTATCCTATATGTGTGAGGTTTGTGTTTGTGTTCTGTAGTGATAGCAGCAGCATGTAGACCTGTTTTCCCTCCTCCTCTCCTCACTCTTTTACTAACTCCTGGTTGCCATGGAGAACTGTGTTGATCTCTCGTACTGAGAGCAATTGCTCTGTCTGCTCAGGACTGGATGATATTCACAGAGCTACAGTCTGTACATTGTACATCTCAGTGATGCTTCGACCAAACCAATAACAGCATAACCATAAAAATCAAAGTCCATTTTCTACAAAAGGGCATCTTAATGTAAGCTACTGCAGAAAAGAATCTCTCAAGTCTATTATCTGCTGTATGATTTAAGCATATCAGCTGGAGAAACAGATGTCAAGAGAAGCTGAACAAAAATAGGTCCTGATTTGATTTATTGCAGAATTTGTATGCAAATATGGGCAAAATAAGTAGCTCATGTTGCTAGCAAAGCCAAGGTCACAGATTACAAACTGCAAGTGCAGTTGTTCTTTGTAGTTCATCTGGACCTTTGTTGGCAGAATCGAATGACATTAACTTGATTTAATCATAGTATATACAATTTGTTTATTTAGATTTTACCACATGTAGCACTTTTTAAGCAACTTAGCTTTTTTCCTTTTTTATACAGTGTTTTGCTCAATGTATAAATCAATTCTGTAAAAAATGTTGCTAGATGATTTTTAAATGAAATTGGCATTTTTACTCTAAATAAAATACCAGAAGTGTAACCATTTGTTTTAAGATTGCATGCAAATTAGAACATTATAATATCTCATTTTATTAGCATAAACACTGTTTTAGAGCAAAATGTGAACAAAATGGAACACAGATGATGGAAAAACGACATAGGAATTTCTCCTTTAGCTGTAGTGTTTCCCATCAGATGTGTGGAAAAGGACATTTGGCAACATGCTGGAGTCTGTCTGCATTGCGCATTACACATCCACTCACTCACTCACCCACACTCTCTCTCTTACCCTCCCTCTTTCCCTCTCTCTCTGTTTGTGTCTCTGCTGTTCTGCTGCACGGGTTTGAGGAGCACTGCAAGTTTGCTGTGGTCTGACGGCAGTAGGATGGTTATCGTGGATTTATTATATTCTTGCTGTATGAATGTGAGGCTGTAATGTGAGATTTATCTTAATAACACACAAGAGGTTTTGCACAGGTCTTTCCTGCACTGCTCCTTAATCTGACTGCCCACGTAAGTACAAAAACAGTCATTTTATAACATCCCCATTGCCACCGTATGGTTTCACTCTCATTATTTGCGTTATCAATGCATGTTCATATTGGCTAATAGTGTCTTGATATCTGCTGAGAGCTAGAAAAAATAGATCTATAAATAAATAAATAAAAATGTAATGAAATGCTTATTCATTTTAATGATGGGTACCTAAGGAACATACTGCAGGATTTTTTTGTTGTTGTATTTTTAGATTTATTAGATTAAAATTATATTACTAACATTACGCAAATAGATTATAATAATAATAATATTTTTACTGCACATTTAAGATAAAACATGACCTCAGCCAGTGGCTTTTATGTTTTAACAGATATGCACGAAGAGCAAATAATTACTAGCTGGCTTACAAGAGGATCTGTTCTGACTGCTTTCAGGACACTGCTTTCATAGCTTGTAAATATAATTAAAAACAAGCCCAATTTGAATACATTTATCCCAGTCCTATTCTTATTTGATTCTCAGAACTCTATTTGAGATCATTGTGCAATCTTAACAAGAACGTAACATGTAATTGTACTGGAATATGTTGCTAGCGTACTAGACTATTCACGGAGCAAAGGCACTGTATTCGCATAGCAATCCAGTTTAAAATATTATTTGATCTTACTGGCAATCCTGTTGGGAACTTTGTGTTCTTAAAGTCCTAATTTTTGTTTTTGAATTCCAAAAGCAATGATTTAAAATATAAATCAGGATCCTTGGTTCCAGAAGATATTGTGTGTCTTATTGCATCCCTTTTGATTTGTGTGTGTGTTTTAGGTAAGAAATTTTTTTTTTCATCCCTTATGGTATCTGAGGTATCTCATCACTCCCCTTATTTTCTGGACAGCTAGGTGAGGATTCAAAGTAGGCGCAGTGCTCCACTGGACATGGAGATGTTCGACGTTTGGTGGAACATGAGGCTGGATGTCTTGTTGGGTCGTTGACTGTCGAAACTGCAGGGCGTTGGATGCGTACTCAACCCACCTGAACATCCACTGTCATCCAGTACTGCGAGTTTGATCTCCAGGATGACTGTGGTGGTTGCTGGAGATAATATGGATGAGACATCCTCCACTCTGCAGGGGCATCCACAGGACTCGCAGTATTCCCCTGAATGCTGTGAGCGAGTTGTTATCAACATCTCAGGGCTGCGCTTTGAGACCCAACTCAAAACGCTTGCCCAGTTCCCTGATACACTACTGGGCAACCCCAAGAAAAGAATGCGCTACTTCGACCCTTTAAGGAACGAGTACTTCTTTGACAGAAACCGTCCAAGCTTCGATGCAATCCTCTACTACTACCAGTCAGGGGGGAGGTTAAGACGGCCCGTCAATGTACCTTTGGATATGTTCTCAGAGGAAATTAAGTTCTATGAGCTTGGAGAAGAAGCTATGGAAAAATTTCGAGAGGATGAGGGCTTTATTCGTGAGGAAGAGCGCCCCCTGCCGGATAACGAGTTTCAGAGACAGATTTGGCTGCTGTTTGAGCATCCCGAGAGCTCAGGCCCTGCCAGAGGGATCGCGATAGTGTCTGTCATGGTTATCCTCATTTCTATTGTGATATTTTGCTTGGAGACTTTACCAGAGCTTAAGGAGGATCCACACGGACGGCTCCAGGTGATAGGCAACAGCACGTTCTACTTCAAACCAAATATTCTTACCGATCCTTTTTTTGTTGTGGAGACTCTCTGCATCATCTGGTTTTCTTTTGAGTTGATTGTCCGCTTCTTCGCTTGCCCGAGTAAACCTGCCTTTTTCAAAAACATGATGAACACGATCGATGTGGTGTCCATCATTCCATATTTCATAACGCTCGGGACAGAGATGGCGGAGGACCCCGAGGGTGGAAAGGAGGCAAAGGGTGGAGGAGAGCAGGCCACATCTCTGGCCATTCTCAGGGTTATCCGCTTGGTCAGGGTGTTTCGGATATTTAAGCTGTCCAGACACTCCAAGGGGCTTCAGATCTTAGGCCAGACTTTGAAAGCCAGCATGCGCGAGCTGGGTCTTCTCATCTTTTTCCTTTTCATTGGCGTCATCTTGTTTTCCAGTGCGGTGTATTTCGCTGAGGCCGAGGAAAAGGATTCTTTCTTCACAAGTATCCCAGATGCCTTCTGGTGGGCAGTGGTTTCGATGACAACCGTGGGGTATGGAGACATGTACCCCGTTACTATTGGGGGCAAGATAGTAGGCTCTCTATGTGCCATTGCCGGAGTGCTAACGATCGCCCTCCCAGTGCCTGTGATTGTGTCCAACTTTAACTATTTCTATCACAGAGAAACTGAAGGTGATGAACAGGCACAGCTCCTCACGGTGAGCAATCAGAACATCGCATCCGATTCTAACTCCAGCCGCCGCAGCTCGTCTGTCGTCAGCAAGTCAGAATACATGGAGATTGACGACGACCTTAATAACAGCATTGATAATTTTCGTGAGGCAAACCTGCGAACTGGGAACTGCACAGTTGTGAATCAGAATTGTGTAAATAAGGGGAAGCGGCTCACAGATGTATAGATTTCCAATGTCGTTCCAGACCCCCAGGCTGTATATAGTGTACTCTATTCATATACCAGATTTCTTTAACAGGGCCTCTGATAATGTTTTATTTCATTGCGTATGTTTTATCTCAAGTCCACGAGAGTTGCTTTGATTCTGTCTGAAGAACTGTAGTCTGAAAACTGCCTATGAATACCAAATATTAAATCATTAAAAGACATAATCACTATTAAATGTACTTGGGTAAGAGTAATTGCATACATAAAAAATGACTTTACATTTTGCAACGCACCTTATCCCAAAAAATTTTGAGTGACTTAAGATATAGGAAGGAAATAAGATTAGAATTAACAATTTCTTGTACCATATGTTGACCATTTATTTTATTTTGTGCTCACTGTAGGTTAATGTAAACCGTATACAAATTGAATGTTGATTAATTATGCAGATCATGGCATGTTTTATGAAACGTTGAGGTCTGTTTGATATGGTACTATGTATCCTGCTTTAATTACTACATGACATCAATACATATAGCCAAGCCGACAGTAGAACTACTGAATTACAACCACTGCCCACTAAAAGCACAACTTTCTTTAAAGTAAATACTTAAAAATCATTAAGTATTTAAAGTGAGTTACAGGCAGTATTACATTTTTAAAGTATAACTTTATTTGTTAAAGCTTTTTAAATGTGTACATATTCAATTATAATTAATGATAACATCTCTTTATCTATTAAATAATTGTCATTGTTATTTAATTATATATTATACTTAATACATCACAACTGCATATTTAATAATTATTTTAAAAAATAATTTAAGAGTGCCTTCAGTCCTCCAACTGACATAGAGTGTCTCAACATGCAATAGTTACTGTAAAACATTTGCATATCTAATCACTCATGATATGTCGAAGGATATTCCAGTACCACTGGGGTGAATTTCAGGAAATGGTCCCTCATCCTTGTATATACACAACATGTTCATCTCGCTGGATCAGGCATTGCTTTATAAAGATATGTGGGACATGCACATGTTTTTTTTTTTTGTATATTTTTTGTGTATTCTTTTGTAATGGCCATATTTTGCCCATTGGTTTCTTTGGATCTACCTCAGTGTGGTCATGCATAGTATGCTCGTAAATGCAAACTTCATATCCTGCCCAATATCCAGTCAAATTATGGGGAGTGTGGGAAGGGATTGGGTGAAGGAATGAGTGTGCAATGTGGGTGAAACATTTTATTTCTAAATAAGAGTGCATAAAATTATGATTAAAAAGTCCATAAAGTGATGCTAAGCACAAGCGCTATAAGTGTAATACGCACAGGTCTGCATCAGGGACTCTAACTGGTAGAAACTGCCATTACTTTTAATATCCGTAACAATGTGAGCTGAGATCTAAAAAGAACACCTTTAATTTGAGTGTAAATGTTGTCTATCAAAATCTAATGCACTTTAATGAGATTTTATGTATTTATAGGTTCCGCAACGAGAATGACTAAAAGAGCGAAAGGCAAAATAAAGAATCTAAAAACATTGTGTTGATTTGTCCATGTTAAGGATGTGTGTAGGACAGCATCTTAACCAGCATAGGTGTTTTGCAACCCTTTAATTCGTGCTTTAGGGCATTTATGATATTTGCTTAAATAATAAACATCACAACTGTGGTGCTTTGCCAGCAAAATAAATAGCTGAGATTAAAGAAAATCTTTAAGAAAATATATTTTTTACAATGTGTTTATACAATTCTGTATAAAAGAAATACACGCCAGAGTGATGTTTATTTATTATGACTATAGATGTCTACAGTTTAGGAAAAACTTTTATATAAAATGAATAGAATACCATACAAAACAGTGGACCAAAAATAGTTGTAAAGGTAATTTATGTACGTTATAGAGATGGAAACAAAATGTTTCTGCTAAAAAAAGTGTCATTATATAATGTTACAGCAAATTCTATATATCTGTAAAATAACCAGACATCTAATAACCAGGGTTTTGAATCATTATCGTGTATTTTCATCTGGGCTTTTAATGTTGTTAGCATTTTTATTTTCTTTTGGAGATGAAAGAGTTTGATACAGAGGGAACTGAAATGTATTTCTGTGCATTTCTGTATGTGCTTTTTTTATTGTTTAAGGGCCTGGTTTTCATGTTGGGCCTATCATTTGAGTGTTACGCCATAAATTAAACTAAAGCACTTTGATATTATGCATGCAGGCAGCTCTGGGCTTACGTTGCTCTGAAATGAATCATGCAAATGCTGGGAAAAGCTTTTATTTCCTTTTTTAAATTACACAATCAAATCATTAATTGTGATCACAATGATCTAATACACTTATTTCATTTGTCTTTTGGTGGTTGACATCATTTTAATATGTGTTGACTATTCATAGGCTGTATTCTATGACAGTATGACCATTTTATATTTTTTTTTCTTACAGTTTTTAAAGAATGTTTTTCTAAATTCATTTCAACACAGTCTTTAGGATAAACAAGAAGCTTCAAGGATTCACATTAATAAATAAATCAAATCAAAATCCTCGTTTTGCCTCATCAAGGACTTGTTATTTCTGTTCAGTTAAGCTCACGCTATGAAAGCACATTAAACTGGAAATGGGATTACAACAATTCAAAAGTCTTGTTCTTCAGAAAACAAACAAATAACCAAAAAAGTAATTAATTAAAATAGTTAATTTTTTAGTCACATCACAGCCATGACTAGAGTTTGATATAATTGTTTGAGTTTGAATAATATTCACATATCAATGCAATATTAATAATGAAGGAATGAGTTTTGATATTTGCCACAAACCTTAAAAAGTCCGGAAAAGGAACTTTACATGAGTTTCAGTTTATGTCTTCCCCCCACAGATTACTTAAGAATGTCTCATGCTGTACTGTTAAACTTTGAATCATAAATTTATCAACAATGGCATAAAAACATCTGATTAAATATTTATGGAATTGCCCATTTGAAAGCATCTCTTTTCGAAAACAATGTGCTACAACGCTTGAAATGTATCTATGATTGAACAGTGAGATATAAAAGTAATGTTTGGTATAGCACAAAAATGTGAATGATGTACTTCTTTTGACATGAAGACAATAGTCATACAAACTCATGTGCACACATTATCATACCTATACTGCTATCAATACATAAAAGCATCATGATCAATAGGAAACTGCAAAATCAAATAACAGTTGCATAATTATTTTGACCTTTAATAGCCATCGCAAGCGATCTGGTGTGTATTTTCCATTGAGGTGTTTATGCATGCACATGGCTTGAGAAGCAGGACGGTTTGGCAGAGCCTTGAGCTCGGTGCATGTGAGGTTGGCGTGGGAGGAGAAAAGCAGCGAAAAATATACAGACCTGAAGAGACGGGGTGAGAGAGAGAGAGAGAGAGAGAATAAAAAATGAGAGTGGAAAAAAAGAAAGAGAGGTAGGCAGAAATAAGTAGAGGGAGTGAAGAGCTAGTGATTCAGATACAGCACAACGAAACTGGGGCCTGCACACCTACAGGGGAGAACGAGAGTGTACGTTTGCGCACATATGGTCAGAATGACGCGCAACCTAACGCAAACGCACTGACAAAAAGCTGCTGTGCTCTTTACTACAGGCATTCTGGGAGTTATTGTAGACTAGACTAAAAATAAGACATCTTTTATGTCGACATATGCTCGCACATGGGGAAGCACAGCAGGAGGAGCACAAATTCATGGATGGCTTTACTTGTGAAACCACAAAGCTACTGTACAGAAAGCATCGTAGTGACCTTTGTGACAGAATGCCTCCATATAGCATCATTTTACACTTAAATTTTAAATCTTTCCACAGACCCTTCTTCCCACACGTTCCCAGGCGCCCGTTCCCTGGGTCATCCTCTCTTTCGCTTCGCTACCCTTCCCTCTGGCAGCCCACTCGTAAGGCCTGTTGCGTAATGCCACCAGTCTGTTCAATTATTAAGAGCTCTTCCATTTCTCCATTGTTCGGGTGGAAATCAGTGACAGGATCTTTGTGAAACCAAACCCTTGTGAATGGGCTTTGTCCTCCTAAAGCTCCCCCTTACCTAATCTAACCTGACAACAATTGCTGGATTGATTGATTGATTGATTGATTGATTGCTGGAACCAATGGGCTGGCTTTGATTTAAGCAGTGGAACTCTACTCGTTTCAACCTACAGTATCCAAATACTGTTATCAGAGCTCATCTGGGCCAGACAAGTAACATGTTGGGTCAAAACCTTGCAAGATAAAACTTTTAATTACATTGCATTAAACATTGAAACTTGTGTTTTTACACATAGTTCCAATTACAGCTTTTAAGTGCAGATAAAGTTCACGAAGAACCACAAAGTCTACCAAAAAGACCTCTACACTTGGACACACATAGCCTTCAATAGCTCACCAGGTTTCATATTCCATGGCCTGTGTTCATGTAGGGACATTATGTGATAAATGTGTGTTTTTATGTCTCAGCTTGATTGATGAGAAAGTTAAGTAGTATAAAAGCTTTTAGTATAAAATACTTGTATTCATAGTCAGTACTAGCTAAGTCATCTGAAGATGTGTGAAGCTGGTGTCCTGTTTCCACTTGGATTCATCAGGTAATAAAATATTCATATTCTTTCAGAGAGCAGTTGAACTTTACTGCAAGGCTCAAATCGTTTAGTATTCTGACCTTTTGACCTCTCAGACAACTGAAATGTCCATGAAATTTGGACCTTAACTTGAAGACTACAAGCATTTCTCTCTTTGAATGTTGTATTTTTCCCTTGGATGCTGGCAGGCAAATCATGTTTGTCACATAGGTGTGATACTGTAGATTTTTTTTTCACAGGAATCTGCTTATTCATAGTCGGTTACCTAAATAATTATAAAAATAATTTTTAAATGTTAATACGTTAATCCTGCAAAGTTATGTTATCTTATCTATTTGCACGTCCAAACATGTAAAACATATAAAAATCAATCATTCATATTATTACGATGTGTGGTTTTACAAAAGCTAGAAATGTAGCTTTCAAAAGAAAGATTTCTATCAAGGAGAAAACCCAAAAATTGACAGAGCAGCCATCTATAATGCATTAAAGGCCGGTTAGCTTAGCTTTAACCAGGACTAGGCTTTAGTTAAATCAAGATATTTAAGCAACTTTTACAAAATGCTTTAGAAGAAAACATTACAGGTGTGGATCTATATCATTATGTGTGAAGGTTTTTGCTCCAATAATTAAAACCTCTGTTTTTCAGGATTTATTAGTAGGATATTACTTTTTTTTCAATATATCAACTAAGCATTCTGTTTTGTGTACTGGTATGTCGCATCAGACAATGAAGAAGAATATACTGAGCCTAGCACTGAACCTTGAACAAACTGATGACGTTTAGATAGATATGATTTACTATAAACCATGAAAGTGTGATTTCACAAATGCCAACATCATTTTTGAGCCTATTCAAAAGATTGTTGTGATTGGTAGTGTCAAATGCAGCGCTAAGGTCTAGTAACACCAATAGAGCTATACAAATACAATCACAGAGCACATCAGCAGAGAGGGTTATCAGAAACGAAGACAGAGAAGAGTCGTTGTAAACATAGCGTGGGTCAAAACATACCAATCAACAAAGTCCATGGGGCAAGGCAAAGGCAATAATCCAAGATTCAGCAACAATAAATCCAGACCGAACTAGAACACGAATGAAACACTTGACAGGGAATGACAATACAATGAGTCATGCCGACACACACATCCTGGATTTAAATACTATAGAAACTGGGTCAGAGGGCAAAGACAATGAAACACCATGACAACATATAAGGAAGGGGTGGAGACAAGAGTTCATTTACTAAGTGTTCAAGAATGAAAACAGGCACATAGTTCATGGGGCGCTAGAATGTCACCCATGTAATCGAGCTGACACTTCTAGTCTGATGGTTACAAAGGCAAGTTCCATCATCTTTTTTTTTTTTTACAAAATGCTGAACATCAACTATGATAGATAACTTTAGATATATGGTGACATGCAAACATCAAATTTAATCATATAAAAACTCACTGCATATGGACAGTGGACAGGGACTTGTATCTTTTTTATCAGTGGCACGCTGCCATTGTACCCACACAATACAAAGGTCAAACTTGTGCGTGACCTGCTGGGAGTGAAACTGAGCTGGTTGTGGAAGGCAGGTAGAGGAGAAGAGACTAATTACTGATGTAACTTTAGCCTGGTGGGAAGGCCAGATGAAAGTGTTTAGATAGAGGCAGACAACACAAATGACCTCACATGAGCTAATGCTTTTAAAGGAAGCTGTACACATGAGACTTTATGCTGTATTAGGATATACAATTATAACCCTCAAACTGGCTTACTAGCTTGTTATATATAGTGAAGAAATCAATCAGTCAGTCAATCAATATTACAGTCGCCCTTATTTATTTTGAGTTTATCTGATGTTCAGTGTCTTACAGTGGAAACAAAACAAATGTAACTAATTGTGAACAACATTTTTTAGCAAATAGCAATAACATTTAACTAGTAATCACAGAACAAGGACACTATGTAGCTCTTGTGTTTAAATTGAACTGAAAATTAGGTGCTGGGCGTCTGGCCAGAGGAGAACTGGCCCCAACAAAGTATGGTTTCTCCCAAGGTTTTTCCCCCATTCTCTTATGGCTGAGGTTTTGGTTCCTTGCCGCTGTCGTCTCTGGCTTGCTTAGTTAGGGACACCTGATCTAGTGATTATGGTCATCTTTATTACAGAAACTGTCTCTGCATTTGATAAATAAATAGTTTAATTCTCATCATTATACATTACCAACACTCTGTTCACTCATGTTCAGTGCTTTTCTACAATCTGCATTGTTAAAAGCGCTATATAAATAATTGATTGAATAAGTGATTGAAGAGCAGTTATTTACTGGCAAAACTTGAATACAATCAAGATGTACAACATACACAGGGTTGTATTCATTGTGTTCATCAAAATAAACACCAAAAAAAAATTTTCCACCATGGTTGTGTAATTACGAAATCTATCAAAAGCTAATTGGCTCATGCTAACCAATCAAACCCCTGCTATTGCAGCAGCTGTGCACAATATACAGTATAGGCCAGTATAGTTGCATGTTTTGAACATAGGCAAGCAGTTAAACAACACTCTCAAACTGCATGGGTAACATTGGACAATTACAAATAGTGCTAAAAACAATAGCTAGCAGCTCTGCTTTTCTCTGCTTCAGACCTGACCTATATTGAGAGCACATTACATAATGAGTGAGTGTAGATGGAGAGAGCTAAAACTGAGTTTGCCCTCAAGTGCCTACAGATGCTTCTCACACACATTGACAGGAAGACTTCATGTTATGGTGATTCAATACAGTATATGAAGGGTTTTTTAATAGAATAAAAGAGGATCTACAGTTCACAGACACATACGAATATTTAATCCAGTGTCAATGCCCAAGAAAACACAAACTCACACTTTATTTCAAGTAAAAGCTCTGATAAGTACCCTTTAATTGTTTAGTTGAATGTCTAAGTGGTTTATTACATTGCTGTAAAAAAAACAACAACATAGCATTGTAAAAGGACTTTTAATATAATACAATATTCAACAATAACCTCCAGTTATTTTGAGAATTGTTAGATCACTGATAATTGGATCATCAATTTGTGAATGATTTGGCAGTTTAATTTTAAAAAACACCCCAAACTAACAAAATTGGGTTATCAATCTCAGCACTCTTACATCTGCATTCTTTCTCAAGTTATTCATAGCAAATAGATCTATAAAAGGATCAAATTTTGCTGGCATCACTTACGCACCTTTAAACACACCTAAACCATCTAATCAAGATCACAAGGATTGCAAGGAACATCCAGGCAGGTGTTTTGGAGCTTGTCAGAGCTACCGGTACACTCTGCACAACAGTGGACCTTTACAACTGAAGTTTGACAAGTGTTTTAGACTCTTTTAGCTATTCTAGCTATTTTTTATATAGCATACTAAGCTTTCCATGCACCTCTTTATAAATCAGCAAACTACCTGAAATCTTATGCCCACACAAACACCTCTAAATGATCTGATTTCGTTAAATTGTATGCCATATGTGTGTGTGTGTGTATAGGAGAAGGGTCTGGAATGCTAAAGTTATCGGTGTGAGTCAAAGATGGATGAGCGCTGCTGGCAGAAAGCTGTCAGACATCACTGCTGTCAGACAAGAGCAGAGCAGGAAGCAAAATGTCGCATGGGGTGAAGGTTGAGTGTGTTTGAAACAGGAACTGTGACAGTGTATGGCAGATCCAAAATTCAGAACTGATTTGACAAAGACTTTTTTATTTCAATATCAGAATACCAGTTGTGGCAGAAAACAGTATACAGAATTGTATAGATATGGAGTACAGCTTACTCCATATTTTACAGCTTCTGGAGTAAGCTGTCCCAGCAGAACATATCACAAAGTTTTTACCAAAGTTTGTTTCATGCAGTACAAATCTGACCTACAAATATAAATAATTTTAAACACAGTTAATTTTTACTTAACTAATATTATTGACATAAAGCTGATAGCAACCATGCATTTAACTTTGCATAGATGGATCAGAGTGGCTCATAACAGTAGGAAGTTTGCCCAAGCTCGGGTAAAATGCAGATTAGCTTTTCTGCTGCATATAAGCATCTCACCTTAGAATCCTCAAGAGAAAGAGACAAACGCAGGCCGCCATAAACATTATTAGTCACAGTGTTCATTATCTTTCATCTCCTGTGCTCTCCCTGTTCCTTACAGTTTTTCCTTTTGAACTGTAATGTGTAGAGCACAAGTGGTCACCAGGTCTTAGTAAAAGGTAAGAGTTTAGTTGATATAAAAAAAATTACAAATTTGAAGCTAATGTTGAAATAAAAGTTTTGCTTTCCATAATATTATAGTGTTTTTTGCTGTTTATTTATGTGTAAATTAAAACACACACGTACAGTATATTTTTTTAAAGTAACAACATGTAAATGCATTTATATATTTAATTTCTTATATTAAATATTGTATCTAAATATATTTAATATATATAAACATAACATCTTTTCATTAAATATATACATGCATGTGTTTGTATTTATATATACACAGTACATACAAATATATTATGTAAAGAAAAACGTTTATTTTTTATTTTGGATGCGATTAAGCGCAATTAATTGGTTTACAGCACTAATATATATATATTACACTACCAGTCAAAAGTTTGAAAACAGTAAGATTTTTAATCTTTTTAAAAAATGATATTGCAAAATATTATTGCAATGTAAAATAATAAATGTTTTAATGTAATCTTAACATACATTAAAATCTATTCATGTGATGATCGTAATTCCAGTCTTCAGTGTCACATGATCCTTCAGAAATCATTCTAATATGCTGATTTTCTAGACACACGCACACACACACACACACACACACACACACACACACACACACGTCATATATACATAATTTATACATATAACTCATAATTGTTACTCTACTCCTGTAGCTTTAGTTTGTGTGAAGTTTTGTTCAATATCAGACCTTGGTTTCCATTTATTTCGAGTTTTCAAAATAACATCAAACAGATTTTGAGTGACATGAGGATGAATAAATTATGGCCATTTTAATTTTTGGGTGAACTGTACCTTTATGACTGCACCTATGCATGACTGAAATGATACCCTGGACCACAAAACCAGTTATAAGATGCACAGGTAAATTTATGACAATAGCTAAAAAATACATTGTATGGGTCAAAATTAGGATTTTTTTTTATTCCATTCCATTCCAACTTTATTTGTTAAGCACTTTTTAAACACACAGGACCAAAGTGCTGTACTGTACAAGCTATATGACATGATAGAACACAATCTAAAACACATTGAAAAAAACACACACTATACAAAATTCACAGCCACATTCCAACTCTTCTGGGCTGCTACAGCAAAGGCCCGTTCCCCTCTAATTTTACGCTTTGTTTTCGGCACAGTCAGAAGCAGCTGATCAGCTAACCTGAGAGCCCGAGTAGGGGTAAGGGACTTATATGGGGGAAATGTGTTCAGATTTCCGGGAGCCGACTAAAAGACGTTTTATGGCAAAACTCATTAGAATATTAAGTAAACATCATATTCTATAAATACAATTTGTAAATTTCCTACTGTAAATGTATCCAAACATTTCTGATTAGTAACATGTATTGCTAAGAATTTGATTTGGACAACTTTAAAAGCAAACAATGTTTTTGTGGACCAGGGTCACAAATACACCTTGTTTACTCTACAGGAAATAAGACGGCATGATCCCGTCTCAGGTTAGACCGTGAGGCCTTGTGTTTGGAAGTGTAAAGACCCGTCATTTGAGCCAATGCTGAGATTAGCTATCCATGACACTTCTTTTGTCATCACCTCATTAATGACATATATCCCATCCAAAGACAGAACGGAGAAGCATGACGGGCAAAAATAGCACCACACAGTCAAGAAAAAAACATTCTGTTTGTTTTTTCACTGGTTTGGAAACATAAAGATATTTGTGTGAACTATTAAGATGTCATCTGAAATACACTTCAGATATCTCTCTCACCTGTACTTGATTAGTCCGATCAAAGAGGCAGGCTTATATTGCAGGCATGCTACATGCATAGTCAAAATAATGACTAGTATAGCAACAGAATTCTAGATCTTACTAAACATGAAATGTCAACGCATTGTCATCTGATTTTCTTAAGGCATTCCCCAAAGTCTACTAATATACATTTTTATTAATATATTTGTATAATTGAAACATTTTTACACATAATTTACATATATTAATTATATTTTAATATAATTGTCAAACTATTATTATTATTATATACATTTATATGTATATATGCATACATAGGCAGACATATACTGTATATGCACACATTTCGGTAAATATAGCCATATTATGATAATGTTCCCTGAAACTATCATGATGGCAGTCTTTATTAAATATATTTGTGCTAAAAGATTTTGCTAAGATTTGTGCTAGTTTGTTTATGGTGTTAGTGTCTATCACGGTACACAACATAAATAATATAAATCCAGACAAAACAAAACTATTTTTGAATATACTTCGCGTGTTATTGTAATCAATATTATTTTAAAGACACTGCTGGTCAATTTTATTTTTTTGTTCAATCCATTTTTAATTATTGCAGATTTTATGCAATAAGAAGTTTGATGTTACTTCAAAATATATGCAAATTTATAACCTTCAGATTTAAGACCTAAATTAGAGATTTTCAAAACTTGTAACGATTCTAACATTTCTAAGAACAAACAAATATTTTCTTTTTTAATATAATGTCAAATTACATTTAACAAATGTGATATCAATAAATAAATGTTAATCTGAATGTTCTCAGTACCACGAAACGCCAGTAGAGGGTGATGATTGACTCTGTATTGAAAATTGGCTCTAGTTACATTGGTGAAGACTGCAGAACCCACACTTCGAGCTTTCACTGAATGTACATTAATTTTAGTTGTCGTTATCATTATTATGAATTCAGGTTCTCCAGCACAAGGTTCTTGGTGTGATTATGCTAAATCAGAGATTTAGCATGACTTATGAGATTTATATGACTTTATTATTTCAGATGAATCCAATAGATCTCCTGCAGTGCATCATCATTTTGACTACAGTGACCTTCTCTGCATTTGATAAATAAACAGTTACACATTACCATCACTCTATTCTCCTATTTGATAATGTTTAGTGCTTCGCTACAAATAAAAGCTTTATATAAATAAAAGTTATTTATTGATTGATTGACTGATTGATTAACCTCCCTTGGCCAGTTTCTCGTTCCCTCACAAAGTATTTCTTAAGTAAAATAAAAATAAAAAGTTTTAGGAAGGCTGCAGAATCCTCTGCTAGCTGGTCGTTAATGTTTACTATTTAGAAAATAGAGACAAAAACCTTTTACATTTAAGTAAGATTATTAAGATTATCTTATTTGTAAAACACAAATAAGCTCTATTGGGGTTATATTAAAAATTGTCCTGTTACTTTTAAGCTTTATAATGGCATGAGTGGATGTTTTGTTCAACAGTCCAAAAGCAGTCAAATAAAGCACATTCATCTCTTTTAAAACATGCCTCACATGGCACCAGATGGTGAATAAAGGCCTCCTGTAGCATTTTTTTTGTTTTTTGTAAGAAAAATATCCATATTTAAAATGACATAAAGACCTTTTTGTCACTTCTGCTAACTGTTGTAGGTGGAAGCCATTCCGGCAGATGACGTACTGTAGGACGTGTGCATCAAGAGCTAGTGACGAATCTGGAAGCAGGACAGAGAAAGAACAAAACACGCTGATCACAAATTAGAAGCTATTTGTGATTTATAAAGAAAAATGTAATGAAAAACATTTTTTTTTCTTTGGTAAGGTGAGGGAACTTTGCTTCCTTTGCTCCACAAATGTTAGTTTTTGCGCACCAGCTATATGCATGCGTCCAGTGGCATCTGACCGGAAAGGCAGTCTCTCATTTACTACAGGAGGACTTTTTTCAGAGCCATGTGAGGCACGTTATAATATGGATGGATTTATTTGGCTACTCTTTAACAGTTGAAAAAAAACACCGGCCCAATGTTTCTAATGTTTGGAGGAGCCTGGATAATTTTTGGACTGGATTCTTCTGAAAGAAGAAAGTCATATACACCTAGGATGCCTTAAGGGGGAGTAAAGCATATCTTATTATCTTGACAGTCAAATATATTGCCTACTGTATATGTTGGTGCTCATTGGAAGGGGTTGTTCTGGGACAATGTGCTGTATCATTCTCAGTCTCTGTAAACATAAGAGAGTCCTCAGAGCAGGGCACCCTCTTGAGTTCTGTCCTGATCTCTCTGTGGGCTGTCCTTAGATCTTTCACATCAGATTTTACGTCAGTCTCAAAGGGTTCAGACATCTGTCACCAACCACAACCAATATTTAACATCATAACACAAATAATACAATACTGTGAGACACATAGCAATTTTTTTTTGCAATTTCAAAAAAGCATTTTGTTTTTCAATAAAAGAAGATGTACTGTTTAATTAAAGTGAATACATTAGATATGTGCCTAGTTTCAGGTACATTCTCTGAAAATAAGGCAGTGTCGCATGTGGTCTTGCTTGTCAAGACTTTTTCTTTTTTCAAGAAGGTTTTGATTGTTGCAGTGAGGTCACTTTAAATATCTGCCAACGTTCATGTCAGCATCCATCCAGCATGACACAGTATTTGCTCATAATTTAGTTGGCTGCATGTGCAACAAGGCCATCTCTGCAAATCCCAATAGATTGAAAAGCAATGATCAGACAGTGTTATCTGCAGAAAACACACACTTTCACATGTTCAGGAAGAGAAAGACAGGAAAGGACATCAGCGTGCAGGAATGCTCTGGCTATGATTTCCTCCTGTCGCTCCTCTTAATTCCTAATCTGAGGGGAAAGCTGTCTATCTAGGGGATTTGTACAGCTGTCAATTAAAATCCCTTGACACAACCCTCCCCCTCTCTTTCTCCTTTATTCTCTGTTTTCCTCTCATTCTCTGTGCTTCTTCTCTTCACTGGGGCAACATAGTCTTTAAAGTTAACGTTTGCAACCCATTTTTACTTCTGTAATGTGACTTGTTTTGGACGGAACAGAAACAGTGGAATGAATTGATTAATTTTATATTAAATGGTCTGTACAACCTAAACAAACTGTAAGCATTGGAAAAACATATATAAAAAATGTAATCTTTATAATATATATATTGTTATAATCCTCCATAATAAGACTGGGAAATCTATATGAATTTTCCAGTCAGTTTCCCAATCAAAAGTAAAGAAAACACGTATTTCTGTCATTTTTACCATACACAAACACAAAATTCACCAACTTTCTTCATTTATGAAACACATTTTCTGCAAACTCAGTTTTTAAAATCTAGTGAGATCCTAATGGACATTGAGTCCCACATGCTATACTTGGAAATATAATGGGGATGAAAAATATGCTACTGTAAGAAAAATAAATACACTGCAAATAATCAGACCTTAATTTATCATTTACTGTATGACTGAACATAACACATTTTTTATTTAACAACTTAAAGGGTTATTCCACCCCATAATGAAAATATTGTCATTAATCATTTACCCCCATGTCGTTCCAAACTCGTAAAAGCTTTGTTTGCCTTCGGAACACAATTTAAGATATTGTAGACGTGAAGGTAAGTTCAAAAGGTTTATTGAATAAAATAGAAAGTCTTTGGATGGTAAGGGCGAATGGTGAACACTTCTGTGAATGGTGAATGGTGAACGTGAATGGTGAATGGTGAACACTTCTGTGAATTAATACTAAGCTCTCATTCCTTCTTAGGAAGTTCGGGAGGACAGCGAGCTTTCTGGACGATAGTCTGTAAACACAGGAAAGCAGTGGATGGTAAGTATTCACGCGTTTAAAACTGAACTGGAAATTAGGTGCTGGGCGTCCGGCCAGAGGAGAACTGGACCCAACTAAGCCTGGTTCTCAC
>JAUCNO010001091.1:956890-972243 GCA_032353835.1 Enteromius viviparus
ATTCTTTGTTAAAAGTAGCGATCGGTGTGGTCTCCCTTTTATGTTGTGATCGCTGTACGAGCCAAGTGGTCATAACATTACATAATGTGTGTGTGTGTGTGTGTGTGTGTGTGTTTATAAATACACACATGCATTTATATAAAAGAAAAATATACTGTTCATGAATATATATATATATGAATATATATATATATATATACGATATAAATTATAGGAATATAAATATATAGATGGAAATATTTCAACACTGTGCAGTACACACATCTATATTATGTAAACAAAAACATGTCATGTTATACTCAGAAATATAGGAAAATTTCGATTAATTGTGAAGCCGGATGTGTTATGGAAAACAGACAGACTGATAGTATACACAGCATCCAAAAATAACGTACGTTTACACAGGTCCAGAAACAGCTCCTCGATGCCTTTGTTTAATTTGGCTGACGTGTGATAGTGTTTTGCACCCACTGACTCTGCGTATCTGAAAACAGACCAAAAAAATAAAAAAAATCATTTAGAGGACATAAAAACAATTCATACAGATTTCCCTAAAACCACTTAAGAGGATTATAATATGATGAATAAACTGACAGCTGAAAGATGAGGTGTCACATTCTTTTTTCAAAAATTGAAATTTTGCTTTACCTTAAAAATGCATTAATATCAACCTAAATCATGCATTATGTAAAGATTGCAGAACTTAAAAGAACACACAGAAAAGAGCACCATTTACTAATCTATTCCTTCCACATACTGTGCTATATGGTCTGAACACCTGTTAAAATGAAAGGCTGTAAAAACTAAATAAATAAATAAAATAAAATCATGGGTGAAAAAGGTCACACTTAAACGATATTCAATCTCCTTTTGATTTTTAGTTTTACAGCTGTGCAGTAAATTTCCTTTTTGTGCCAAAAAACCTGATGACAATTATAACATTACTACAATGGCAGCAGAGAATCACTCGATAGCTCACCCTAGCTTGCAGGGTTTTATCTTGAATTTATTATAAATTATGATTATAATAAACGTAAGTACTGTACTATACTGAGGTAGTACAGAAAATACAATTTAACGATAAAATTTTACATTTAAAAACACATCAAAAAGTGTGTTTTAATTGTAGAAACCTCTTGAAGCAATATAAAATTCTTGATTTTCTCCACAATCTTTTATTTACATTGTGTTTTGCTCTTCGAAAGCATATCGAAAACATTATTTTTCTTCAGAAGCCATTTGTGTTTGAGGTTACAGTTATAATTACAGCCCAAAAATTGCATTTGGTTTCGCCAGACCCACACTTAGCTTTTAAGTAAATTCACTTTTTACATTTCTTCTTTTTTTAAACATTCAACATTGCTTTAAAGTTACAAGAAAAATAAAATAAAATAAATAATAATAATAATTGTTATTATTGGATTACTGTGTTGTTGCATCTGAAATAAAAAAACTAAACCTTAAACAGGGGTCCACAGACTTTTTATACCACCTCATGTGGACTGATCTTGTGATTGTTTTAATCATGTGACTGCTCCTTTAGTGCATGTGATCTACAAACAGTGTATAACGTACCATGTTTAGTCCGAAAGACATTACAAGTTATGTATATATAAAACCGTTTACATTTAGAATATACACAAAACTAAAATGCCTGAATACACTGTAGTTGTGCAAACATTTTTTGTCGAGTATGATATCAGGACGCTTCAACCAATACAGCATTTTACAAGCCAAATCCGATTACTAATTAACCAACACTGCTGATAATTTATAAATGGAGGGCTTATTTATTTATTTAACAACATGTCATTAGCAAAGCTATTTTAATGCCAGAAATAAAATAAATAAAGGTCATACAGTTAAAAACAAGCTAATAGACATTTAGGATTACTACTACTACACAAAAAAAAAAAAAAAACATTCAGGTGATACATTTTTAAATCTTAAATGAATACAATTGTTGTCTATTCACATTAAAAACAGTACAGTCAGTACATTACATAACTATGCGTGCATCTCATATGCCCTGAAACAGCACCTAGTAAAAACAACTTGATCATAACTAGATTTAAAATTAATCAAATAACTTATACTAGGATTTTTTCATTTAACTTACTTCTAGGGCTGGGCGATATATATCGAATGATATTTAATGTGCATCTTGTCAGTAAAGCCGGTTCTTTGATTAGCGGTACATCTCCGTCAGCCGTTTTCAATAGGTACGCCAGCTTATAAACAAAGCTGTAGATCACGGAGAAGCTGCGCCATTGAATCACCCACGAAACTCAACGTGTAGCTTGTCAGTGATTTACGGCTCTGTTCATAAACTAGCGCTGAATTTAAAAACAGCTGATGGAGGTTTACCGCTAATCAAAGAACCAGCTTTACTGACGAGATGCGCATAATATATAGTTCAATAATTATCGCCCAGCCCTACTTACTTCCATGGCATTCATCCCATTCCATCTACCACATGTTATTCATTAAATAGTTTATAAATCTTAAGGTAGAATCTGACACTCCTTTTTGAGGCTCCTTTGTGCCGACGTCTGTTTCTCATTACTAGATAAGCTATCACCTACAGCCAACATACTTTTAATTATGGGATGGTCCGTCTTTTCAGATTTAAGTGCCTAAAGGCAGGTGAGGATTAAGAAATTTTGCTCTTGTCAATTTTCTGTATTTTCAAGGCCAGGAGTAAAGCACGAGCTTCAAGTTATAAAAACAGAACTTTGTCCTGGGATTCGCACCCATGAGATTGATCTCCACTTACAGCTGTGGTTATTTGCATGTAAAAGAACCACACATTAAACAGAAAGACAAGGTGTCTTTCATATGGTCTGTTATCTACAACCACTATTAAAACATCCTGTAGAAACACACACAAGAAACCTGAGAAGTACATACCCCTCTGCTTCCTCCACTGAAACATGTCGCTCTTTCTCCAGGTCAATTTTATTGCCTAAAAAACAAAATATATATCTTACAGTAGATATTTACAAGCAGATAAATTTTAGACTAAGAGAGTTAAATGGAGATTAAGTCAAGTTAGGTTTCTTTATATAAAAACTGTAAGTTAAACTGTATAAAGTAGTGTACCTATATATATTTTTATATAGTTTATATAGTTTTATATAGTATTTTTTTTTATATAGTTTATCTTCGTTACTGCATTTAAGTAAATTTTTCAAGTATCTGTACGTTTTATTTTAGTAACTTTCACTTTTACTTCACTACATTCCTAACCATAAGATCGCATTTTTTACGACCCTTAATTTTATAAAACATATCGTTACTCATATATCACGTGCTCCAAGACGAGCGATTCTTTAACAAACTGATTCTTTTAAATGAACGCAAATCACACTAAACGATTTAATCTCGAATTGGAAAAATCGGACTGCACTGGGTTCTCAATTCGTCAGCTCACTGATTCAAACGATTTGTTCAGAGCTAGTCTCCAGTGAACTGAACAACTGATGATGTGTAAAGTAAGTTACTGATGTCGAATTTTAGGATTAATTTACTTTAACTGAAAATAATATCTGGGTAACAATCGTTAAGTTTGTTACACTGCTGTAAAGAGTGATCTATTTAAGCCCACTGAGATCAATGCAGACACATCGAACATCAGTCAAAAAACTTTCATATTCCCTGCTGCTGTAATGTTAGCAGTTTTATTAAAACTATACACATTTATGCCTCGTTCACACTAGCAGCGACTTCTGTTGCTGTATGTTGCTAGAACTGTTGCGTCGCTGGACACGCCCACATCCAGTCATCAACGGTCGCTGGCAGCCACTGTCGCTCTTGTCGCCGGATATCTCCAGCTGTCCATTGAAATAAATGGGATTTCGTCACTTTGTCACTGCGTGTCGCTGCTAGTGTGAACAGGGCTTTAGCCCTACGTCTGTTTTTCTATTGTTTATCAACGGCGTACATTTTTAAATTGTTTAGATCAACTAGCAGAGTAGACAGATGTTTATTCATAACAATACTGAAAATAAGAAGGTCTAAATTTTGTTATCTGATGCTGTTTAGCTAACAATCTTGCTTGTGCTAAGTTATAGTCATTTTTATATAATGTCAAAATATTTTTAAAGATTTTAAGGAAGGAGAAAGGTTTTTTAAAGATTTTCAGGTAATTTTTAACACTTTTATTTATATAGTGCTTTTAACAATACAGATTGTAGCAAATCACTGAACATTATCAAATAAAAGAATAGAGTAATGGTAATGTATAATGACGAGAATTAAACTTTATTTATCAAATGCAGAGACGGTCTCTGTAGTCAAAATGACGATAATCACAAAATGTGCAGACCAGTTTTGGCAAGGAACCAAGGAACTGGTTACATGTTATCTAAACAATATATATTTGGCAGATACAAGAGGGAAAAATAAAAAAAAATTAAATAAAAAAAAATTGTACAATTCAACTTCATCTTTTACTAAGTATCAAACAGGTTAAGACACTTAAAATGAAATGTTAATAAATGATGACTGCCGCTTACCTACTATACATAAACAGATCTCGTTCCCCAACATTTTCCGCAACTCTTTTACCCAGTTCTTCACCTGTCAAGAAAACAAGTATGATGTTTATGAATTATATTTAATGCATTTATCTTCAAGCTACAATAAATGGGGTGAATACGCTCTTAAAAAAAAATAAGGCGTCCAAAAGGGAATTTTCACAGCGATGCATCAAAAGAACAAGTTTGGGCTCCCCAAACGACAACTAACAAAAATAACAGTGTTCGCGCGAGCAGGTGAGAGAGGATCAAGAGCACAATATGTCATCCGCGCGCAATTGAAGCACTCGCGCGCGGATGACATATTGAGCGCGAACATGTTTCTTTGCACGCACATCTGTTTTCCTCTCGCGGAAATGATTTACCGTCCTCGCCAGCATCACTGGTGCACTTATTAATTTAAATTTAATTTAAGAGTTTGGTGCTGGGGCGGGGCGGAGGATTGTGATGCCGGCTAAGCATCTTGATGACTATCGGCGATGGACGATGGTATCGTCTATCAATTCAACCGTAACCACAACCATAATCTCATGAAAGCTATGAGATTGCTTTTTATGTTCAAAGAAACCAAAAATAACGCATACATGTATACACATACAGGACATATGTTGATTACATGTGATAACGGCACTACCCTGCTAAAAAAACAACATATACTGGTTAGGTATGTTTTGATGCTGGTTTTTTATGCTGGTCTTTTTGCTGGTTTATGCTTGGCAAAGGACCAGCAGAAACCAGCAAAGGACCAGCATCAAAACATACCTAACAACCAGCATATACTGTTTTTTTCAGCAGGGTATAGGATGGAGACAACTTGTTGAATCAAGTCGTTTGTTTCTTTGCACACAAAAAGTATCCTTGTAGCTTTGTAAAACTACGGTTGAACCTCTGATGTCATATGGATGTCAAGGATTCTTTATTGTCATACCAGCACACTTCCATGTTATGGTACGTAATTAGGACCCAGGTCCCGTTTAAGACACATAAATAACAGAATATAATATAAATGAGGATATATATGTGTATATACATGAATATAAATAAGAGACGTTCTTGCTATGTTTCTGAGCCTTGATGGTGTAAAGATCCTTGCTGCCTATGGAGGGTCCGAGAGCTCTCAAAATGCATCAAGAGCATCTTAATTTGTGTTTACTTTCTTACGCATTTGGAACGACATAAGGCAAAAAGCAAAAACCATGGGTGAACTATCCCTTTAAGAGGGTACTGAATACACAATAGAGAACACTGCAACCGATTTAACACATTTATTGTTGGTTCTAATATATTTATTATTTGTATACGTAATATGTATACGGAAGTGAGAAAACATTCACCTTCTGGAACGAGTCCTCATCTGTGACGTCGTACACCAATATTGCGCCATTGGAATCTCTGTAGTAGATAGGTCCAAGGGCATGAAAACGCTCCTGACCAGCAGTGTCCTGGGATAAACATAAACACGTACTCAATATATAAAGAAACAGATCAGATAACAGACACAGCTCACTGCTCAAACATATTCAGAAATACAAGGATTACAATAAATGCAACTGCTAGGTAAAGTAGGAAGAAACCCTTTATAGTAGGCCTGGAGTGAAGGAGGGCTACAAAGAAAAAGACTTAGACAAGTCTTAGATATGTATTTTAGAGACTGATTGGCTTGGAACTTCTATAACTGTGCAGTAGAATTCTACAAGTATCTTGCATTCTATAGGCAGCTGATCAGATAAAATCTTGTTAGGAACTTGGAAGTTATATCATATATGACGCTTTGAGCATTCTTGTGTTTAACTCCCTTGCTTCTAAAGTCAATAAACAATTTAAAGCCAATGTGAGAAAGCGAAATTGTCCTCATTTACTTCTAACACATGCTCTAGGTTTGATCACTAGCTTGCACGTCATCGCAAAGAAAGTAATTAATCTTTTATTAAAGCTGACATAACCTCCAATCACAAGGCTCCGTTTTCTGATAAAGACCACTTTTAACAATCCACTCAATTTAATATATTTAAAAACAACTCCAGTCTCACTTTATCACTTAATAAGTGAAAGAGGATGTGAAAGGCACCCAATTGCATGCTGCAAGCATCCCACCAACTATTCACACATCTAAAAAAAACAGACTTTGCTTAATCTTTTATTCAAGATGCTACAATCGTAGTGTGGAACGTGGGACTTACCCATATGGCCAGATTCACTCTCTTTCCTGTGATGTTGAGCTTTTTCGTGAGAAATGATGCCTGCAAACAAAAATATAAATGCCATACACTGGTATTAATTTATAAAGATTCAAGTCTGTTCTTAACAATTAACGATTGTTTATTGTTGCTATAAATCAAAACGTCTTTTTCTAAAATCTTATTGCAATTTATAGTGCCATTTACCGCCATACCAATCTAAAGACAAACATAGCAGTTTAAAACCCCTAATGTAATATTTTGTTTGTCAATGTCCCTATTTGTTATGGGAATTTTATAATTCATTACATGTTACATGGCTTGAAATATTTCATTGATAACACATAAGAAGTTTTTAAGAGTGTCATAACGAGGCCACAAGTCTTTTCTGTGCGTTTTTACATTTCAGTGCCACAATCAAAAAAATTAAATCTAAAACTACAAGATTAAAGTTGTAATATAACAAGAATAAAAATCTAAATATTTTTGAATAAAAGCTGAAATGGTACGAGAATAAAAGTCTAAATGTTACGAGAATAAGTCAAAATGTTACGAGAATAAAAGCTGAAATGTTACGAGAACAAAAGTTAAAATGTTGCAAGAACAAGTCAAAATGTTGCGAAAATAAAAGCTGAAATGTTACGAGAATAAAAGTCAAAATGTTACGATAACAAGTCGAATATTACAAAAATAAAAGTCGAAAAGTTACGTGAATAAAAGTCGAAATGTTACAATAATAAAAGTCAAAATGTTAGGAGAACAAGTCGAATATTACAAAAATAAAAGTCGAAATGTAACGAGAATGAAAGTCAAAATGTTACAAGAACAAGTCGAATATTAAGTAAATAAAAGTCGAAATGTAACGAGAATAAAAAGTCAAAATGTTACAAGAACAAGTCAAATATTACGAAAATAAAAGTCGAAATGTTACGAGAATAAAAGTCTAATGTTACAAGAATAAAAGTCTAAATATTACGAGAACAAGTTCGTAATGATACGAAAATAAGTCAAAATATAAAGAGAATAAAAGTCGAGATGTTATGAGAATAAAGTCGGCCTAGATTGGGAGCGCCCAGAGATATTCTCAGCTTTCAAAATTTGACAGTATTTAGAGAAATACAAACAATATGTATATTATAACATGACATGTTACAGCCTGTGACATATAGCTGAAATCGCTTTATTAAGCGGCAATGTAAATCAATAATTTTCCAGATCACAATGAGACTTCATTATAAATTAGTCTATAGCCTGTTTTCCCATGCCTTCTGATGTTCCTTCACTTTTATATCTTGCTATACACTTGAAACACAGAAAGGAAAAGACACATTAATTTGTTTTAAAAGTACTAAAGGGATGAATCCTATTGTTATTGAGTGACACACTGTAAATAACAAATCCAATGGAAGACACGAAATATTATTTCCAAGCATATTTTTCCTGCGAATACACATAAATGCCTTTTTTAGTGTATTAAAAAGGGTTAAATAAGAGATTTTTACTTTTTAAATGTTTTTTTTTGGCACTAAAATGTCATCGTACATTCTAAACGTAACCATATTGAGGAACATTTCCATTGTATTTAATGTTGGGTTTACACTACAGGTACTTCAAAACAAAAAAATACATACTAACGTAAAACAGCTCTCTTACTTGGGTATCACTCAAGTGAAAATTACGGCAGAATTAATTTACCCTCATGTCGGGCTAAACCTTTATATCTTATATCAAAAATAAAAGTTGAAATGTTACGAGAATAAAAAGTCGAAATATTACGAGAACTTTTTTTCTTCCTCAAAAAAATACAAAGGAAGATACTGGAGAATCTTGGTAACCAAAAAGTTTTAGTCTGCATTGAAAAACATAAAGAAAGTCATAAAGTTTTGAAACGAAGTGTGGGTGAGTAAGCGATTAAAAGAAAATGCTGTAACTGTAACCTATATTTAAAGTCGAATACAAAATAAATGCATATCCTTTCCTTGATAACAGATGCAATTGTCTGCTTCACTGATAAAAGTTGTATGACGTGTTTCTTGAGCGTAAATCAGCAACTTAGAATGATTCCTGAAGGATCATGTGACAGTCAAGAGTAATGCTGCAAAAAAAAATTGCTTTGCTAACATAGGAATGAACTACAGTACACAAGCATTGCTTCCCTGTGCTTTTGTAGTTAAATTAAGTCAGCCTGGCTGAGCAACCCCAAACTTTTGAACAGTGGTGTACTGTGTGTGATTTATCATAGCTTTTGATAAAGATATCATCATAGCTATGATGACATGACAAAATGGTGAAATCAATAAGCTTAAGTTAACTTATCAAACAACTGAATTTAGTATTGATGTGAAATTCAAACATTGGTAATATTTTCTGATCTTCATTCTGTAACTCCTTTCCATTAAAAGCATATATCGGTGACAACAGTAATGAGTACACATCACAAAATGAATTAATAGAAGTTGGTTTCTAGATAAAAGAGAAAATTATTATAAAGTAGAAAAGCCTGAAAACGTCCCCTAATGTAACTGAATATGAGCAGCTGATGAATAACTGCTTAAGCTGCAAAGATTTTAAATACAATAGCTTTATATGGAACATAACAACCATGAAACATTAGACAACATATTGTTTATGAAAAATGAAAGCATAGCATATTAGCTTATCACGCTGCAGGCCACTGCTTGACATGTTAAATATTATATGGATTTTAGACACAGTTACATAATTCTGTGCATTATCAGCCTGTATGGAGTACAGTATACAGTATTTAAATACTTATAGTTATTATTCTGCTACATATCTATCACTATATAGGCCCAGAATCTATTGCTGTGACGGAAATAAAACATATTTACAAACAATTTGACCGTTTTGAGAGAACAAACTAGGTGATAAATCGTTACACTCTTAAAAGGTGGCCTATTTATTCTAATGGAGATGAAACCACAAACGAGCGGGTCGTGCGTGCAAGTTAATAATAGCCAGATCGGATCAGACTGACCTCAGTCCAGCGGACTCTCTCACCTGAAGAGTGGTGATGTGTTTGTCGTTGAATTTGTTCTCGCAGTATCGCAACACCAGAGATGTTTTGCCGACGCAGCCCTCCCCCAGCAGCACCACCTTGAACGAGTACGTCTTCCCTCCAGCCGCCGCCATGCCCAAACTCTTAGCCCGACACAAAAACAAAGCCTGATTCGAGCCCCTAGCCGCTCACAGCAGCCATAGAGATCCACAGACGACCGCAACACACACAAACAGCCGCCGATCCGCGCTTAGCATGAAGTCTTCGCGCTGATTTCTCTGTTAAACACCGCCTGGCTCCTGTTGAAGCTCTGCCATCAATCTAATGGCGTTCCGCTCCGTGACGTTACGGAGCGGGGGTCAGGTGATTCACAGACTATTTCCTATGACGAACATACGGGTTACTCCAGCAGGGGGCGCGCGGCGGCTCAGAACACGATCGTTTATCCATTTATCTCAGGACGGTTTTGTTTGTTACTGTAGACATATATGTGCTAAAATGTAACACCTTGTTAAATTGTTCCCTAATCTAAACATGACTGCGCGTATATTTGCTTTAACATTCTCTGTAAAAAGCAAACAGGTAATCAAAACTCACTTTGATTGGTCCTTCCTGATCAGCGCAGAGAAAAGTAACAGATACCCCGTGACAAGCGTGGTCTGGACAGTTTTGTGCACATTTATATGAATTATAGTTTTAGTAAAATTGTAATAAGCATTGTTTTACTACAAATACTATGGTTAAACTATGGTTAGTGTAGCAAAACCATTCTATTGTCATTTAAACACAACATATCTGACCAATCAGAGATAACACCCAGGCCATCCTAAGACTCTCACATTAAGAAGTTTTACATCCAATCTATCAAGTATTTTTGTATATTCAAAAGTGACAGAAGTTGCTAGAATGTCATATGACTTTTAAAAGCAGCAGATACCATATAACTCACCAGTGCTAAAATGTAAAAATATAAATGAGGTAAGATAATAAAATAGGAGAAATGCTTATAAATTGCTCTGTCTTAACTAAGCTGCACTCAGTGTGTGTGTTGTTGCTTAGTTTTTAAACATTTGAATCAAAATGAACACGTTTCAGAAATAGGAATGATTCAAATATGACTAAAAGTATCTTTTTTGTTTTAATTATTTAAAAATCGGCTATAATAAATAAAATAAATAATACTAAAATATAGCATTTACATAAACAAGTCTTTTGTCTATATATAAAAGTATACAAAAATAAAAATGCGTGTTGAATTAGAAATGTGTAAAATATCTATACATATATGCCTGCTTGTTACAATCACTGTCTAGAAATGAAAAGCGGTCAAGCCATTTCAGATCCAAGATGGATTCGGCTGCCGGAGTGCAGTTACCCTCCGACTAATCACATAAAATACATCAGATCTATTTTGGGCCATGCATTTCGGCAGGGATGCTTGTTGCTGCATGGTGAATGTCAGATATCAGATCACCATGGCAACAGCTGAGCGCTGCATGTCTGCCACAAGACGACATGGCAGTGAGACTGACTTGGCAGATTTAAACAGAATAAATAACATCCTATACATCCTCTTAATAGTGTATGAGTACAATTAGAGGATTTGTGATGCCTCTCACGTCGAGTGTTTAGAAGGTTTTGAGGATGGTGCTGACTGTGAGAAACGCTTGAGGATTAGAACCATCGTAGTAGAGATTCATACAGGGATATTTTTATTGTAAACTAAAACTAAAACTTGAAATGTAGCCTGCTTGAAACAAACATTAAATTAAATATATATATATATATATATACACAGTATATATATAAAATACATTTATAAAATGTGATAAAAAATCAGCTTATCATCAATCAGCATATCAAATAACTTCTATGGAAATGCTAAAAATTTCTCATTCATGTTTCTCAGCAAAAACATGACATTGCAGTCACTGTCCTGATTTATTTTATTTCCTCTGTTAGAGCAGGAGCACTAGAGTTCTGAATGAAGAGCCCATGTGACTTTTCCCTTTTTGTCTTTTCTTGATCAGATCTGATCTAGAAAAGGTTTTGCACAAAGAACCAACTGATGCCGGCAATCAAAGGGCCACATTTCTAGCAAGACTGCTTATATCTACAAGTCTTTTAAGTTTTTTTGGTGCCTTGGGATCAGACATCTGATAGATTCCAGTCTTTCGACTTAACTCAGCAAATACTGTTCATGCACAAACTCGTCCTTTGTGAAAATGGGAATATTAACGCAGAATTATGAAAACTGCTACTAAGCTGTTACTCTATATATGTCAATAGAGTAAGTTCTATAGAAAAATGTCACTGGAATGATTACATTGCAGCATTATGGGACAACACATAGGCATTGTCAATAAGATACATTGGCTTGACAACACTTGCATAAAAGTTGTGCGATCGTCTTGGGTTAAATTTAGACAGCATGGACAACTTTCCTGGAATTAAAAATAGAGGGTGCAAGAAATAGTATAGTCTTGTATTAAATTATTTAAGATATGCAGATCTATTCATTTATTTAGGGATTTTTAATAGCTCCCTTTAAAAACACTGTATGTGTGCTCATGTTGGCAAATAAAGCTTATTAATTTTTCAGCTTATGTTTTTCTCCTCCTACTCGTTTTCTCTTCTGAGAACTAACGTAAGTGATTTATGAACAAATCGTTTCTTGGAACCGGCTCTCAAGATTCAGTCGACCGAATCGCAGTGTAAATAAACAGCTTTGTTTGTGAGTTCGGGGTGAATGTTTGAATGTTAAATCACACAGTTTTTTTTTTAAATATAAGAACACAACTGAATACAGTAACAAAGCTAGGAAGAACAGTGGCATTCATTCAGAAAAAGCTCATGCCTCATCCTGCTAGCTCTTTATTGTGTTTAATTCTCATAGTATTTGACAAAAATGCACAATAGCTTTGAATGATGCTTTATTTATGTTCTGGTGTGGACCGGACATCTGAGATATGGATCGGCGTCTGAATTGGTTCTTTGAACTGAATCAACAAAACGAATCGATTCCCCAAACGGATCCTCTCAGCGCTAGAGAGAGACATCGGGGTGTGTGATCCTCAGCAGATGCAGAATTATTGTATTAAACAGCCATCGTTACGGTGTCTTTACCATAAAGACACCGCAACCGCGACTGATTTTCATAAAGCCATAATGTATTTGTAGTACAAGGAGAAGAATGTTCGTGAACACGGCATTAGTCGTTATTTCTTCATTGATGGGATTACACGTCACAGGTGAGGCTAAAAACAATATCGATATCGCCTGTTTGTATAAATTCCCGCCATAATAATTTGCTATGTTATTAACACAGGCAATGGGATCGTTTGAAGGGGAACAAGAATTCTGTTTAAATAGAATTAAAAATGAACAGCGCAGGTCATAGAACAAACTGAAATGTCCTTACCTTTATTCGACAGGGAAATGTTATCTTCTTGTCAGTCAGCGATTAAATGAATAGCTAATGCATCCAAGGACAATCATTTCTGAAGCTTAGGTGGTGTTACTGTAGAAATAGTTATAAACATCTTCATTTTTACAGTATGTTCGTTATCAGGTTGTCTTGTGCCTGTGTATGCTCAGACATCATTACTGTAATTGATATTGCATGTGGTTACGCTGCATAATTATGGTTATGCTTTTCATAACAGGCTTAAATATGTATTTCTTCGCTTATCTAGCACTTAGCAAATTTAATATTTCTCAGTGTTTATTTATAAGAGTGTACTAAAAAAATGTTGTGGAAAAATGTTCACTCAGAAATTGGCAGTAGCCCACATTTACATTCATGCAAACAATTATGGCATACCGTAATCAACAATTTATTTATACATTAAAAAAAAAAATGGGAGAGTTGGTTTGGAAGGCATGATGATGGGTAAATCATGACAGATTTGACATTTTGAGTTAAGTAGGCTATCCCATGAACTGCAACTTGCTTTTACTGTCACCCTTGGGTCCATGGTTCACCAGTTCTTAAAATATTTTTCTTACTATGAATTACATTTTAATAACCTAAATAAAAATGTTTTTTTGAAGAACTTTATGTGCAATATGTTCCTATGGATGTTCTTGATAGAACCATAGATGCCAGTACAGAACCTTTATTTTAAGAGTAAAGGGCATTTACTTTGTTTGGTTTCTCAGGTTTCTCATTTTGTTGGCTCCAAGTGGTGCAAGTGTCATGTTTGTATTGGACATCAATATCCATTTCCTGTATGTGTGGTCACTAGCTGCTTTACATTCTTACGCTCTGAGTTCTTCAGAATGGTTGATGCTCTTTTGCAAGCGGCAAGGCTGATTTCATTTCAATTTCAACTGCGATTTCTAGTTTCAAAACAACATAATATCAAATGAATCCTACACTGTAATTGCTACTATATTTTATAAAGTAATAGCCATGATTTGAAACTCTGTCTGTTTCAGGGGGCATCTCTGTGGACGATGAAGTTTATCAGATACCGCATCGGCGCATGGCTAATGGATTGACTGGCCCCATATTCCAGCGCATGGGCGTTCTCAGGCAGCAAAAGACTTTAGGATTTAATGGTGAATTGCTTCAGGCTCAGTCCCGCGGACGGGTGGCTAAGCTGATGCCCACAGCGTTTCTGGAATCCCATTTCCAGAGAGCTCCACAGAGGAAATCAGACGTCGGCTTCCTGCAATACATTGACCATGTGGAAAACAAGCCTGTATCTGCCCACCATACGGTCACAATGGTGAGCGCCTATACAACTTGTGGTTTTTGGTTGCTTTGAGATTGGAGTGAAAATTTTTTTTAGAAGCCTGGGGTGTTGAATTAATGAATAAATGCCAGCACTAATGCTTAAAGACACACATATGCATGCATATCCATACATTTATTTACAATTTTTGACATTGTAAATATTTTTTTTTAATAAAGCATTTTTACTAAGTAGCTTACTCTGGGTATTTTTTTTTATTTCTAGAGAATAATGCATAATTCATCATACTTAATTCGGAACTCACAACTGCACGTCACACTAATGGTGCGTTCACACCGGACGCAAATTGCGAAGTTAGACGCATGAACATTTTGAGTTTACTCGCTTCATTTGTGCGTGAAATTCGCTTCATTCGCATGTACAACAGAATTCGCGGCTGATGGGCTTCTGGCAGGTGGCTCCGGTCTCTGCACTGGTGGAGGGGAAAACAGCAAAACATTTTAAATATTGCTGTTATTGTGCCATGAAATGCCGTTTTAAGAGTATTTCAGCCGAGAATGTAGTTGTTTAAAACACAAATCTGCAGTTTATTAACAAAGAGAGCGCCTATTTAAAAGTTTGCTTTGCCGATTTCGGAGCCGTGAGCTCCACGTGAACACCGGGTGCTCAGTGCTCATGTATCCGCTGAGGGCAGCCTCACCGCAGCTAGTAATTCTTACACTTGCACGTCACGTCACTTCAAGAGTAAGTTCCTGATTGGTTAACGAAGTTCGAATTTTCGCCAAAGTTCAGATTTTTTAACTTGAGCGTTTATTGCGCCATTCGCGCCGCAGGATGTCTAATCGCGTCTTTGCATTGACTTAACATGTAAATCACTCGCGCTTGACGCTTCATTCGCGTCCGGTGTGAACGCACCTTT